>APFE030040580.1:0-11236 GCA_000404065.3 Pinus taeda | reverse complement strand
GTCCACATTTTAAAGATTCAGGAAAAAAGGCAAAATATACTACATCACATTCTAACCCAGATCGAGATGAATATAAGCTTTATCAAAATATCATATACAATTAAGTCTCCCAGTTACAATTATAAATCTATACAGCACATGGCCACCTTGAGCAAATGAATCATTCACCTAGGTCAAAAATATGAAATTGCATTTTGTCATTTGCCAAGCAAAACGAAGACTGCCTGGCCCCCTTGACCAAATAAACCGTCCAACTATATCATAAGATGAGGAATTTGAAGATTACCAGCGTCGGTGTGGGTGGGTAAGCGAGTTCAAATACATCGCTCGCGGAGAATTGCTAGTTATTTGCGAGGAGAAATATCGCGAGCCGATGGCGAACATGTTTTATTCACAGTAGGAAGAAGTTCAGAAGCCTACGGATTTAATAAAGGGGATTATAAGCCTAAATTTCAGTGATATGTCAAAATATTTTAACTTTTTTGAATGATACAATGCCAAAATCTTTACCATTGATACGCTGTTAACTTTAGTAAAACATACTCTTAACTATTATAACCCATAATCAACTTACAAACATTCCCAAAAACAAAAACAAAACCTATAATAATGTAATTACAGCGTGAATCCAATACAGTTTAGAATCAGTTATAGTCCTATGAAATGGACTTGGGAGCCTAGTAGAAGTTTTAGAATTTCAAGGATGACCCTTTGAATTTTTGGGTTCCTTAGTGGAAGTTTTAGAAACTTGGGGGTTGTAAGTCCTTGGCCTCAGTCCCTAGTCACATGGGCTAGCATGAATTATGACTAATAGCTTAGCTATGAGAGGGATAAGTGCAAGAATCACTCACCATATTGACGTTCGGTCTTTCAAGAGACTCTCTGAGTTATGTTTGTGGCTTGATGTCGAGGGGACTTGGGGACTGACTTTATTTGTAGCAAGTCAAGGTGGTCAGAGGCCCAATGTCCTAGTGACCCAATTAACAAAATGTCTATTGACAAAGAAAAAGTGGAGGGATTTACTCCAAGATATCAAATGTCAGGAGATCAAGTGTCGAGTAACACATTAAACAACCACCAACGCAAACTCCTGATATTAATAGATGTTAATAACATTTGTTGAATAATGGAGAAATTTTCAACAAATAAATATGGTTGACTATTATTGGGTGATCAAAGTAGCTAATGTCATGATTTCATCTATCGTGACTTCATGTTATTGGGATATTAGGATATTGATCTATGAAATATCGGACTATCAACTATCGAGACTTCATGCTATCGAGAGATCAGGAAATCAAACTATCAGATATTGGGCTATCATATCTTAAACTTTTGATTATCAGGTGGAATTGTAAGGGAGTTGTGTTATGTATCTTAATGGCACAATGATCCGTTGGATAACAGTGTCAGTTAAAAAAGAGGTGGATATTTGTTAGTTGATAATCCGTTCATTGGACTAGACAAGGATTGAACAAGAAGGCATGCAATAAGTTAATCTAGAGGTATATTGGCCTAGTGGCTAGTTGACAGATATGACAACTAATAGACTAGGTAAGATGACATGTTCAGCTATATAAATGGAATTGTATGATGGTGATATGTGGGAAAAATATGGCCATGTGTTTGCCACATGGCAATGGTACAAACACTGACATGGTACCTAGAGGCAGATTTTCAAATGGGCATTAATTTGTATCCATAGCTCAAATTTAGTTGAAAATGATATTGTTGGAAAGTCTTGACGAACAGAGGATGATGATGGTCTCATAAATGAGTTTTAAAGTGGTTGAAGGAAGAGGAATTTTAATAATCCCATGTCCCTGAAGTAACCTTGGAGGTTGGGTTCATATACCCAATATCTTTAATCATGCATTAAGGGATTTGATATGTTACAAGTCTTATGCAAAAATCTCAAGAATAAGTATCAAGAATTATAATTTGGGAAAGCATTGTATTTTAAAAACAGTTTGTTCTCCATGAAGTTGTAAGGATGATCAACATCTTACTATTTATTGTAGTTAAAGGATTTCAGTGATCAATTTTTTGTTATTGGGAGCCAATGGATGATGAGGATATGGTTTCTTTGGTGATGGAAAGTTTTCCACCCTCATTTGAGTGATATGTTGATCCATCATTAGAGAAATTTTGAGGTCTAAAATGGGCCTCCTAAGAATATTATAAAATAATAGTGGAAATAATAAAATAAGATTAGATTATATAATCAAATTTTAGAGGAAAAAAAGAAAAAAACTACATTTTCAACTCATATTTTCAATTTATCTCCCTACGGTTTTACTCAAATTTCGAGTGGGAACACTCATTGGATGCATAACTTATATTCTCATCCAAAGAGTACCAAAGATCATTTTGAACTCTTGTTTGTAAATGAAGTTAGTCCCACCAAATTAGTTTTTGAGGACCAATTCACCAACCAACCATAAAAATCAATCATTTCACTAAAAGATAATTTTGAACTCTTGTTTGTAAATGAAGTTAGTCCCACCAAATTAGTTTTTGAGGACCAATTCACCAACCAACCATAAAAATCAATTATGTATTGCACCCATAAGCCTGACCATGATACCACCAAGGAAAAGGTCATTCTAAATTTCCTCATCTGATCATCAATCTACCACAACACTCTCTTCTCTTTAAAGAAGAAAGTATTTTTCTCTCCTCTTTCATGATAAAAGAAGATATTTAATTTCTTTGTTCTACAGTCCCTTGAGGATGTTATTCCCTCCTAGTGCAAGTAGAAAGAGTGTAACATTCTTTGTTTCCTTCTAGGAATGACATGGAAGAGAAACTCTTGGCCACAATAGTCAATCAACAACAATGGCAAGATTGTTCGTTTGTGGTGTTTGCTTCCACTATTGTGGACATTCCAACGATCATTTTACCCTCAAACTATCTCATTTCTTCTTGAATTCTCAATAGCTAGTCTCTAGCCTCTACAAATCCTTAACAATGATAATTTCCTAGAATCCTCTTGTCATTTCTAAGCATAAATAGCAATGAATTCCCATAAGTTCCTACAAACTACAAAGAAATTAGAAAATTCTACTTAACTTCGTTATTACCTAACTCCTTTATTTCTTGATCACCTAAAGAGTTGCGTGAAGGGTGAGAATTTTGCATGTTAGCAAATGCTGAAATTTGTTGAGAAGCTTCCCCATGACTAATTCCTTCATATAATTGTTTCCTAGCTATCTGGTGCAACCGCCCTGCAAGCTGCTTCTTTAAAGCATCAAAATCCATCTCCAATCTCTCCAACTGCTCTGTTGCATTGGAGTTGTACATAAATAAACTATAATAAAGATCAAAACTGTCTCTACGAGTGTTCTCAACAATTTGGAGCAATGTTTCATAACCTTTAGCATTAATTGGAGTAGATTCCAAGTTCAACTTTCCTAACATCCTCCCCACAGTGTGGGTAATAAATTGACCTTCAGCAGCATAGCGATCATGTTCAGCACATGACATCTCAACCATCCTGCAACCTTCTTTTGCAAAAATACCCAAAAACTTGTAGCAACGTTCTGCTCTGGCTCCTTTCCCAATTCGAACCTTCTCATAAACAAACGGAAGACCACTCCACCCAGCTTTCCCACTTTCAGGCCCAAACATAGGATGTGTGCACAATATGTCAAAATTCTGGAGGCAGTGCTTGTAAAAATAGATTGCGTGGAAACTCTTTGACAGAAAGGACATCTGCAAATAATGTGTTTCTCCTTAGGTTGTGAGTTGGAAACGACCTCAATACAGACTCTGTTGATATAATAGATGAACATAGCAATATAACATCGGGATGTTGTTCACAAAAATCACCTGCTTCCTTGAAAAAAGAAACTCCCATCTTCTGAGCAACCTCCCCATGATCCGTTATAGAATGAGCCAATACTATATGACCTTGCTTAACCATAGTTTTTGCAAGAAATTGCCCATAATTGCCAAATCCAACTATACCAATCTTCAAATGATTATTAGTTTCAAAGGTTTCACTTTCCTTGGATTCATTATCAAAATGCTGGGCAGCATCAAATGCTTTAATCTTCAGATATCTGAGAAGGGAACTATGTTCTCCATTTTGTTTCTTCCTAACAGAAAACAGAGAAGTTGATCTACTGTAGGATATTTGTGTTGGCATCAAGGGCTGTTTGACACCAAAGCAAGGATGTGAAGACTGAAAACAACTAGCTAAAGGTTTAACTGAGGCAGCCATGCATTGAAATTCAGACATCTCCAAGCTTTTGGTGTACTTGTACTGACAAATCGAGCCCTTATATTTCATGACACAGATAGGAACGTAATGCAGCTTATGCTTCTAGAACACCTATTATTCATGGTTAATCCAAAGTCAAGCTTTTCCATTGGCAAACAAAGCCCTGCAATTTCACCAATACAAGACAAATTTCTTACCAGCAAAATATTTGATGGTGACAAGTCAAGCTGCATGTACTGAACCTCAAAACCTTTAAGACCAATAGGAAATATGTAAACTAACTCTTCTTTATAAAAATTCTAGCATCACCCTGCATCGATTAACAAGATAAAACCCTCAAGGGTGTTAAAGTACAAAAGCTTCGGAAGGTTAAATAATAAAATGCTTAAAACCCTGACAGATACTCAGGAGTGTCCAGAATCGTAATATCCAAAATATTAATTCATTCGGTATACTTTTACTTACTAGGGGACATTATCATTTAAAAAACCCTATCACAGAGGATTCACCTAATAACTGTAGAGAGATTGTCTGATACATCAATTGGTTTACAGGGTATTAACGTCTCATTCCATGATTTACTGATCTGCATACTTATCTGCTCGAAAGCAGCTTACAGGGTATTAACGTCTCATTCCATGATTCATTGATCTGCATACTTATTGGGTCGAAAACAACTAAAAAAAAGGTTGAATTGTCATTAGAAGAATTGTGTTTTATATGTTTATATCCACTGATCATCAAATGATATCTTACGGCTGGAAAATCTATACATCAATAAAACAGGCTTACAACAGAAAACTTTAAATATTCATTGGAAAAAATTATACATACACAGAAAAATCTTAAAATTAATTCTGCGCTTGTCCATATGAGGTCCACCGCACAACCCTTGATCAGTGCGTGCACAGTCCACAAATTACTAAATAAAAACATTATAACAGAATGGACACCTGCGCTTACATAGATGTTTTAAACCCGTCCTTAAATGCTCCGAAGCTCAAAAAATCACATTTCATAAAAATTTAAAATAGAAACATGTATCCTACGCTTGAAAGGCCAAATCCTTCAACAAAGTATTCTGTTCTGAAAATGACTGACGCATGCCTTGAACTCCAAAAAGTAGTAATGAGTTAAGATTACTTAGGGCGGCATGCCTATAAATTCAAGGAAAACTAGGAATGTTCAAACACCAAAAGCAGGGTAGCTCAGGGCAAAAACCTTTAATTCAACACAATACTCCAAAAAAAACCGAAATTTAATCTGTAAAATTCAAAATAACCTTATTTTGAAGCAAAAGATCACAAATTTGACGGGTCATGCCTGCCACGTTAATTTCCAAAGAGATGAAAAATTAAAAAACACCTAACTTTAGAAGCAGTTTATATGTACAGAGAGATTTTTGACAGTTAAATGTCAAATGCTAAGCAAAAATAGTTAAATTTCACAGAGTAGACTGATAGTAGTTAATGTATGAAATGCACTTCTGATCAGCAACAATCTGCTCTTGTTACTTGATATTGGCCTTACAACTGAACAGGTCTATCAATAACCACTTTAGGAGTTGAATTTCACTTGCAACTTACAAGGATCTGCATCCAGCAACATTTGCACAACTTCTCTCATGGAAGGCCGCAAAGCTGGCAGTTTATGTGTGCAAGACACTGCAATTTTCAAGACCTGGATCATTTGATCCTTAAATGACTTGGAAACTTTTGAGTTGAGAACAGCAATTAAATCTTCGCTCTTAAGGAATTTGCCTGAAGTCCAAGAAACAATATTCTTGTTCTCCCCAAATTCTGTTTCAATGGGCCCCCTGCCAGTTATGAGCTCCAGCAGAACCACACCAAAACTGTAAACATCGCTCTTTTCGGTAACCTTCAAGGACTATGCATATTCTGAAAAGTTTATAAACATGGCACCATTTAGCTTTCATACGTTTGCAGAAGATGTCAACGCAATGCATGCTAATGAATTTAGAGATCAAGGACTGCAAAACCTAAAAACACACCAGTGGTGGGCAAAAAGCTGTGTGTGTAAACATCGGAGAGAAAATGGAATACATGTGGCAAGAAAAAATAGTAAAGAAACTTACGAGGAGCGATGTAACTGCGAGTGCCTGCAAAAACGGTGGTTGAATCCCCTCCTCTGTTGCAAGCTTGAAGAACTTTTGCAACACCAAAATCAGCAATCTTGGCCTCATAAAATTGATCCAGCAAGATATTGGTAGACTTGACATCTCTGTGCATAATTGCAGGGGAGCAATCATGATGAAGATAAGCCAATCCATGAGCTGCCCCTAATGCAATCTTGTGGCGTGATGGCCAATCCAGATCATTATGGCTATGCAAAGCTTCAAACAGGTTCCCATTGGGCATGTATTCATAAACCAACAGATTTGAATGACTATTGGACAGATAAAAATAGAGCTTCACAATGTTATTGTGGCGAATGGTCCCCAATGTTTCAACTTCTGCCTTTGCCAATCGATGGTCATGGTCTCTGTAAATGTTCTCATTTTTGTTATTGTAGGAATTGTAGGAATTCTTCTTATTCTTGTCCATGTAGATATCGTCCATACCCATTTTGGTGGATGTCCACAGATGCTTCACTGCTACAGTTTCATTGTTGGGTATGTCAACGTGATAAACCTTACCGGATGCTCCGCTCCCAATCACATTTTCATCTCCTTTCAGTAAAAAAACCCTGGAAATATCTTCCACATCGAAGCTCAAGTTATGAAAAGCTATAAGTCTCCATGATGGATTTTCCTTTTTCTCCAGTGAATCTGCCTGTTATTGAAGGGACCACCGGAAAAGTATCAGTCCAATGGCAGATATTAACATCGCTGCACTTGCAATTAGACCGACAGCCGATTTCTCGCAAGATTTATGACACTTAGAGATTTACAGGAGCCGATTTCATCTGGAATGGATCCTTCCAGCATATTTTCCTGCAAATACAGAGCATTCAACTGACTCAACCTCCCGATTTCCTTTGCCAATGGACCTGATTGTTATTCGCTTCAATTCTGACCAATTGTACCGCCATGCCAATCTCTGGCACCAAGTTGCAAATCCCCGAAACGAAATGAAACGCCCAAAACGTTTGGGTAACCCGTTTGAATCAACGGCTGAAATTGTTGCAATCGTCTAACATATAATCGTGTGGCTTACAAGATGACAGGTAAGCAGTGAGGGGAGTTGATTTCAGAGGGAAACGCCTTACGGCGTAAATATTGTGCAAAAGAAAGGAGTGGAACGGTTAGATTTAGAAAAGATGCAAACGGTCATGCTTTTCTGGAGAAAGTTCCAAGAAAGTAAAACAACAATAATTATTTTTCATATCTTTTATAATATTTAATTATGGTGTTATAACAATTAATAATTTTATATTACTTAAAATTAATATTATTATTGGTTTAAATATACTTTTTATTAGTTGATATTTTTTTTTTTTAATAACTTTTTAACTAAGAAATAGTATAAGAAATTATTTATTTAATGTATGGGTTTAATTATTTTCAGAATTATTTTAATTGAATTATTAAATATTTTTCATTTAAATATTTATAATTTAAAAGAATAAAAATCACATTTATTTTTATCTTCAACTTTATATATTTTTTAAGTAATTTAAAAAATTAATATATTAATTCATTTATATTTCTTTTAAATTATTAAAAAAATTATTCACATTAATGTTATAGTAATATATGTTATAAAAATATTTTGGGCCAACATAAATAAACATTGCTTTGTGGTTTGGAAAAAAAAATAATTAGAATTTATCATTGTGATTATAACTAAGATTTTATAATTAATAATTATTGTCTAAATATTTAAAGATATTTGTTACATTGAAAATGCATATATTTTATAAATGAAATATGAAAATATATTAAATGTTATTTAAAATATGTTTATAATTGAATAAAAAAAATAATTAGAATTTATCATTGTGACAATAAATAATATTTTTGTAATTAATAATTATTGTCTAAATAATAAAAGGTGTTTGTTAGATTGGTAATGTATATATTTTATAAATGCAATATGAAAACACATTAAATATTATTTCAAATATGTTGATAATTGAATATTTAAAAGGTGGAGTATTAAGGTTATTTTGATAGTTATAATAATAATAAAAAAAGATAAAGGGTAGAAAATGTAGGGAGGATTTAGTTTTATTTCAAGGAAGACTTTAATAAATACTATGCATTGGTTAGCAAGAAATACCAATAATAATTTTGAAATGTAATTAATGGTGTATCATGGTAATAAAAGCTTGCAAAAAAATAAAGATCAATCATCTAAAACATGGTTAAACTTTCTATGGAATTGAAGGTCTTTAGTTTTCAATTGGTCAAATAATTTCTTCAAATAATGTAAATTTGACTTCCTGAAGGTGTTGTTTTTATTGTAAGAAAAATCTACTCTCCAAGAATACTCCTACTACATCCAAATTTTTCAATTGCAACATTTGATGTATGCAACTCCATGAATCACAAATCCTTCTTCCTATACTTTAAGCAATTTCTTTTGTTTCCCTTTCCATTATTTTGAATACCCAAAAATGTCATAATTGTAGAAATTTTATACTAGTTGTTGGAGAGCATTCATAGTTATTTTAGATATCTTCTTACACTCACTCCCAAATTGGAATTCATAAATAATAATTCAAATATTCATGGATTTGGTATCACAATTTGAATATACCTTTGTTATTTCATGTTTTAAGGACACACAAGGTGTTGGTGGATTGTTTGGCCAACTAAGGAGCATCCATGAAGGAAAATTCAATAGATATAAAATGGGAGAGACACATATAGTGATGCCCATCCCTTCAAATTAATGAGTAATTAGTGTACCCTATAATAACTCAAAAGTTGATTTACACCCATTTAAGGAAATATAGGGAATTAAAATTCCATAAATATAACATGCGAGAGACACCTATGGTGATCCCCATCCCTTCAAACTAATGAGTAATTAATGTACCCTTATAATAACTCACAAATAGATTTACATCCATTCGAGGAAACATAAGTACTTAAAACTACCTAAGCAAAAGCATTGTGGTATTTTGGTCTATTTAACCAAAATTTGATAATAAACTAAGAATATTAATTTCTAAAATTAATTTTTATTATATGATATTTCAGTACTGTGGGTTATGATAAATATATTTAGATTAATTCTATTATACAGATATTTACTTTTTAATCTTAGGAATTTATATAGAATTTACAGTTTTATCTCATGTGATAAAAAATTAGTTAAGTTTTAGGTCAAACATAGTCATTTTGAAAACTATTTGAATTGGTTTTATTAAAATTATTTTATAATTATAAAACAAATAAAAATATATATGTTTTGTTATATTAATATTTATTTATTTGTTAACATTTTCTTTTTTAAAAGAATTTTATTATTAAAATTATATCTATCTATCATCTATTTACCTACCTATTATCTTTATCTGATCCTATAATTTCTATTCCATAAATTATTAAATCATATTTAACATTTATAGATAAATAAAAGATATAAAACACTTAATGACCACGCATGATTAAAAGATGCTTCTTTGTGGTTTAAAATTGTTTTTACTAAGAATTTAACATTTTAACAACACAAAAGAATTTCATAATTAATACCTTTTGGCCAAATAATTAAAGTTGTTTCCTAGATTGAGAATTAATAACTTTTATGAATAAAAAATGAAAACATATTAAATACTATTTAAAATGTCCTTATAATTAAATATGATATAAACCAAAGTATTAAATTTATTGTAATAGTTATAATATTGAAAAAAGAAGGAAAATCTTAGCAAATCTATGGAGGTTGTAGTTTAATTTCAAAGAAGGCTATGATAAATATAATACTTTGGTTAGCAAGCATTACCAATAATAATTCTGAAATGTGAGTGTTTTATGAATGTATTTAGAGCACAAAAGAAATAAAGGTCAATCATATAAAAACATTGTTAAACATTCTAAAGCATTGAATATTTTTAGTTTTCCATTGGTCAAATAATTTCTACCAAAAATGTAAATTAGACTTGATGAAGCTATTGCTTTTATTTTAAAAATAAATATAGCTTCCAATAATACTTGTGTTACAACTAAAATGCTCTATTGAAAAACTAGATGCATCCAAATTCATGAATCACAAGTGATTATTCTTACATTTCAGGGATAAAATTGGTTTCCCTTTCAATTATTTTGAATACCCAAAAAGGCCATATTTGTATAAATTTTATATTACTACATCATATATTAGTTGTCACAAAGTTTCATGATTATTTTGATATATCTTTATAGGCTCACTCCTAATTTTTAATAAATATTTTGATAGTTAAATTTTAAGTCTAAAAATTAAGTATTTGAAAAATATTCTAATTTAGTTATTACAAAATATTTTCTATTATTAAAAATATAAAAATTAATAATGTTTCTAATAGAAATAGTTATTTTTTAAAGTAATTTTATAAATGTGATAAATTATTAATGTCATCACATTCATGTATGTATATTTCGTATTTCCTAAATGTTTATTATATCAATACAAGTTATTTTATGTGAAGATAAATATTAAAAGTATAAAAAAATTTGCTTAACAAACAAGTAAAATATGTTTTCTTGTGCTTTAATTTTTTCTAATTAGAATTTAACATTCCTAGTGTAGATAAGATTTTTATAATCAATACTTATTGTCCAAATATTTATAGATATTTTTTTTTGTTAGATTTGTAATTAATAAATTTTATGAATGAAATATGAAAATATATTAAATACTAGGAATGTAGGCTTTTATGGTGCATGATTTATACAAATATTTTTGGGAGAAAATCACATATCAAAATGAGGACATAACTAGATAGCTTGAACAAAGCTAATAAATATAGTAGAGATGAAAAGACTAAATGACAAATAGTCAATAAAATAAATATTATTATATTTAAAATGAATGTTAGAGAGCTTGAACAAAGCTAGTAAATATA
>APFE030040579.1:0-18518 GCA_000404065.3 Pinus taeda | reverse complement strand
GGCGATTGTAGCAGGATTGATGTGTTCTCCTGTGAGGCCTGGATTGATGTGTTCTCCATGGCGATTGTAGCAGGATTGATGTGTTCTCCTGTAAGGGCTGGATTGATGTGTTCTCCATGGCAGCCTGGATTGATGTGTTCTCCATGGCAATTGTAGCAGGATGATGTGTTCTCCTGTGAGGACAGGATTGATTAGTTCTCCTGTCGAGGCATCCTACCCATGCAGTCTGGGACTCATGGGAAGTACCTCTCATCTAATCAATGAGCAGCGAAATGAAGTTAGGGACCATAGTAGTACCGATGGACGCATCATTGTATCTACCGTACTCCCTACGCTAGGATGACATCCATTGATCTGGGATCAATGATACTGGTCTGGGACCAGTGGTAGGACTTGTACCATACTATGACGCTGACTTCGGGTCGGTTGAGACTGGTCTGGGACCAGTGAGAGTGGTACATACTATGACGCTGACTTCGGGTTGGTTGAGACTGGTCTGGGACCAGTGGTACACTTGGTACACTCTCTGAGACTGCGATACTAGTCTAGGACAAGTGGTAGGAGTGGTACCTACTATGAAGCTGATTTCGGGTCCGTTGAGACTGGTCTGGGACCAGTGGTACGCACTTCAAGACTGACCTTGAGTCAGTGGAGGATGATATTGGTCTGAGACCAGTGGAGTTGTACTCACTATGACGCTGACTTCGGGTTGGTTGAGACTGGTCTGGGACTAGTGGTACATACTCTGAGACTGAATTTGAGTCAGTAGGATACATCCTCGATCATTCCTTCTTATTCATAATTCGGACAAAAGCCGAGCAGAACAGAACAATGCAAGAGCAAAGCAGAACAGAGCAAAACAGTATAGATCAGTACAGGGCAGAACAAGACAAAGCAGAACAGGAAGAATAGAGCAGAGCAGAGCAGGGCAAGGGTCAGGCTGTACAGGGCAGTGCATTTAATGGATGAATAGTAACGACCGGTAGATAGATTGCAGATGAAGTTCTCCCTAGTTGAGAGGGAGTGTTAAAATTGGCAACCAGGCAAAACTTCATGTGGGTCATCTTATTCATGGTTGATAATATTTTTATTAGATTCTTCTCGTCGAGAAGTGTAGGATTGATATAAAGATCATCCAATTTCGATTAGTATTCATGGAGATATGAATTTATTTTGATTATGGAATTATTATCAAGCTGACCTACAACTCATGTAGGCTCAGAAGCCCAACAATCGCATCTATTCAAACACCAACATTGTGTATAAATACAAGAGGACTTTTCCTCATTTGGACTCACTCATCTCATCACATCTCTCTCTCTCTCTACTGCGCAGAAAAGAGTCTCTTCTCTACTACGCAGAAAAGGGTCTCTCTCTCACACATGTGAAGTCGGAAGCTACCGAATCTGAAGCTGCAACTGCAGAAGTAAAGATTGACCTGCGTGAACTAGAAGATCTCCTCATCTGAACTGCGTTGTAGGTTCATCTGAATCTCCTCTGAAAGCCGCAACTTTTGGTGGTGGAATCAAGTCAATCCAACGGACGGTTTGCAAGATATCGACTGCCCTAGTTTGAAGCCGGAAGCTGCCGAAACTGAAGCTAGAACTACAGAAGTAAAGATTGACCTGCGTGGACTAGAAGATCTCTTCATCTAAACTACGCTATAGGTTCATCTGAACCTCCTCTAGAAGCTGCAACTTTTGGTGGTAAAATCATGCCGATCCGACGGTCGGTTTGTGAGATATCGTCTACCCTAGTTTGATGATGAAGCTGCTAATGTTGATGCTGCTGATCTAGGGTTTGCTATTGTTGATATAAATCAGATTTATTGTACTATTTCTCTCAGCTAAATTATTGAAGATAAAAGAAGATTTGATCAAAGGGTTTCCCCACACATTGTGGGGTTTGTCCCTGGCTAGCCGCCACATCTTGTGTCTCTTGTCTTGGCTTGTTTTCTGTCGATTGTTTAATGTTCTATCTGGACTTTACTTTATGTACATGTGATTGTTAATCTGTGGAATATAATAAGAAAAAGAAGTAAATTGTTATAAGCATAGAACATACCATAACTTAACACACTCTAGCCCTACAAAATCACCACCAAAGCTCTAGCACCAAATCGGAAAATACTCTTGCGATTAGCCAACTCCTCCAACCCACTACAGCTGAACCAAAATGTGCCACATGTACTGCCTTTGTGCCCAAAACTGGAACTCTACTGCAATTGTAGCCCGGTAGGAGCCCAGAAGTGGACTCTCAAAGTCCTCACTAGGTAGACGCTCGAAGTTCTCCGAAGATGAGGGTGGAATTTCACCTGAAATTCCTGTGTTGAACAACACTCCAACTCCTACGCTAAACAGCTCCAACAAGGTCAAATTGCATAAGTGTAAGTGAGATAGTCCACTACCTCACCTCCTTTTCCCTTGAGGATCAAAGTGCCTCCTTTAGTGCGACACTTAAGCACATTAGCAAATTGGGAATATCACAGCCCTCCTCACCATAATTCGCTTATCCCCATGTAGCATCCTCCTCAAGTAAGTCTCTCCATCTGAGCAAGAACTACTTGATGACGTTGTTCCTAAGCTTCTTCTCTCTCACCTCCAAAATGACCTTAGGAACCAATACTAGATGTCCCTTCTCATCCAAGGGTAGAAGCTTTGTTGAAGTTGTTACCAATTGTCCCAATGCCTTCTTCAGGCAAGACACATGGAACACATCATGCATTATGCTTCTTACTAGAAGTTCCAACTCATATGCCACCTCCCCTACACGCTTAGTCGCCTTGTATGGTCCATGGAAACGAGGCTTGAGTTTTTCAGCCCCCTTCTACTTGAGAGTTGATTGCTTGTATGGTTGTAGGCGCAAATAGACCATGTCCCCAGCCTCAAATTGCCTCTCAACTCAATGATGATCCGAATAAATCTTTTGTTGATTTTGTGCAGTTTAAGTGTCCTTGAGAGCCTTGAGTATCCCTTTGCTCTCTTGGATCCAATATTTGGCCCCTGGGGCCTTGTTGTCTCCAAACACCATGTCAACAAAAGATAAAGCATCATAACCATTAAGAGCTCGAAAAGGGGACATACCAATGGACATATGATAGGTGGTGTTGTCGCAGTACTCCTTAAGATGTAGCCACTTCACTCATGTTTGTTGTTACGTTGTCGCAAAATTCTTCAAGTACCCCTCCAACCGTTTGTTCACCACCTCTGCCTGCATGTCTGTTTGAGGGTGGTAGCTAGTGTTGGGAGTGAGTTTTGTGCCCACCAATCTAAAGAGCTCCTGCCAAAATCCCCAAATGAATCTATTACCCTGGTCACTTACAATAGTCTTCGTAAGACCATGGAGTCTAAACACCTCCCTGAAGAACAACTCGGCTACCTGTAAAACTAAATGTTGGGCAGGAATAACAAATAAATGGGCAAACTTCATCAACTGGTCCACCACCACATAGATGCAATCTCGTCCCTGAACAGTTGGGAGCTCGGTGATGAAGTCCATGGAGATACTCTCCCACTTCTACTCCAGAATAGGTAGAGGTTGAATTAATCATATTGGGTGTGTGTGCTCTACCTTATTCCTCTGGCACATCTTGCACTCCTGCACATATCATAGCACATCCTCCTTGAGGCCCCTCCAAGTAAAACGCTCCCTAGTCACCCTGTAAGTCTTCAGGAATCCTAGATGCCATGCTAAAGGTGAATCATGTGTTGCCTTCAAGATCTTCTCCCAAAGCTGGGAGTCGGGAACTAGTGTTATCAAAACCGGGTCGATCATCGAACCGGTAGATCCCCCAAACCGGGAACTGATAAGAACCAGACCGGAACAAATGAAAAAACCAGACCAAAAAACCAATCAACCAAACATACATAAAATATTTAGATTTTAAAGCAAACCACATATATTAATGTGCATCCATATGAATCCAAACCATTTATACACAAATAAGTAAAAGTTATCATTTGTAGAGCATGTAAGGGTGCACATAACCAAAATAACACTGAGTACAATCCATCTTTGAACCAAAAATACATCAAAAAAATGACCTACATGGTCTCTAGCATCCAAAAAAAATCATGCTATAGCAAGTACCTATATATCATTAAAATCTTTGCCTGTATTGGGATCTTCATCATCAATATCACCATATAAGCATTAAAATAAGATAAAAAATGCTTTGTATGTCAATTCATTAGTAGGATCATGATAGAGGAGTGCAACAATCAATGCCGGTAACATCAAGGTACATAGAGGAATTGGTGCGCTTGATTAAATGTTAGTTCAATACCCTCATACATGACAAAATCCAATGGAAACATTGTGATCCCCCCAATCCTAAAATCCTGAAAAACAATTAAGTCTGTTGGATTTAAGGTGAGATATGAAATCCTACTTTCTCCATATGAAATCCAATGAGGTTGGAACCACTCTAAAAAATTCTAAGCTATTTCATAGTAATGTTAAAAATTTAAGTAAAAGGATGAAAATGTAATATAAAGGAGAATGACACTTTTACTTGCATAACAATAGTAGGGCCATAGGATTGAATATTAGGAACCTACTGTGGGTTAGTGCCCAACTAAGACAAAAATTGAAAGAAAAAAAGCAAAGTAAGCCTCAATTATTGCGTTCTATGCGGTTTTATCAAACCGGTACCGAACCGGCCGATTCAATGAAAATGATCAGTTCAATACCAAATCGGTTCCGTTACAAAATCGGTCAGTTCGGTTCTGAATCAACGAAAAACAATTCAAGTCACTAATCCAAACCAGTTTTTGCCTCAAAATGGTTGGACCGGACGATTCAAACCGGTCTAGTCCGGTCCTGATAACGTTGTTGGGAACTAGATAAATCCGGTTCTTGTAGTAAATGACGTCATCCATGACATTGTACATGTCATCTCCAAAGGCCCCATCCAAAATCTCACACGCCTACTGGTTCTTATAGTACTCTACTAGGAGTTGTGCCTTCCAATCTTGCGCAACATCCATGAGAGAGTGTGTCGGGAGTCTCCTGGAAAGTGCATCATCTACTACATTATGCCTCCCTTGACATACTCTATCTCAAAGTCATAAGCTTGGATCTTATTGGCCCACTTCTACTACCTCTTGTTTGTTAGTTTTTGGTAGCATAAGAAGTGCTCTAGCCTTGAAAATTGGTGGTGAGGCTAAGGCACATGAATTCTCAAGGACCCAGAAACCGTTTGGTGAAATTCCACCGGGATTGTATTTTATTAGAATAATTAATATTTTTAATGGGGTTCCTAAGTCTAAACTTAGGGAAATTAAAATATTAATGGGTATTAATCAAAATATGGGTGAGAATGATTTAGAAGGCAGATCAAGTCGTGTTTTAATCTTAGCCGTTGATTAGAGACTTAATCTCGGTTGTTGAAGACTCAACGGGAAAAGTATAAAATGGAGGCTTGGGGTTCATTTGGAAACACACACACAGAGAACAAATTGATCTGGAGTTCAATTTTTGGGGCTAGGAAGCTGAGAAATTTGAACTAAGTGATCATTCAGCAGTAGAGGGGCAGTGAGAATCTGGGAGAAGGACTTTCCGGAGAATACTAACAGAGAGGTGGAGAGAGCTTGCAAAGAGGCAACGCAGTAGCTGAGAGAGCTGACATTGGGCTAGTCTGGGCCCATCAGCCTTGACGCAGAGCCAGAAGGTCCAAGGCAGAGCAGAAAAGCTTCCTGTCATGCAGAAGCCGGAACTACCAGGAACTCTCGGTGTTGTGGCTAAATCTTGCACCATGCAGCACAAGTGTAGCAGGAGGCAAGGAAAGCTCCCTAGAGACAGCCTCTAGGTTGATTGTAGACTAGTGCCTAGGACATCTTAAATAGAGGAGTGCTTGTAAGGTTATATGTGAGGGGGTTGCAGCACTCCAATTGCTAGGTAAAAAGGTATGAGGGGGGCTTGGTTCATTCCTCCAAAGGTATGAGTTATATATTTCAGGTATTGCTTCACACACGCAGTTCCTAGAAGTATTACATAGGACAGTGGAGGTCGATTACTTCAAAGGGGATTGCAACTTAATAGGCTTTGTTGAGTAAATGAGAAAGGATTAGGAGAAAGCATAACTCATCATATAGAGCCCAACACATCCAGAACTCTATATTGAACACATAGAGATGCAAGCAATGGGAAATTCTACACTTGTTTGAGTTACAAGCAGAAGTAATGGACTGGAGAGAAGATGGGTGCTATGATTCTTATCGAACAGTTTAAAGATATACTTAAGCCCCTCATACAGGCATTATGCATTAATAAATCAACACACATTGATCTGTAAGGAAGCATGAAATAATTTCTAGCAGCTATTGTAGCAACAATGCAGAGAGGAATATGAAACATAATGGAATTAACAGAAGGAAAAACATTTTGTAATGCTAAGAAGGAGGAATCACCACCATTTTTGTGATAGTCTGATAGATCTACATGCGTAAAGAAATACTATCTTAAATAATAGCCATTCACTTACAGAGTTATGAGCCAAATTGGTATCACAGAGTTCAGCCCTTGCGAGTCTGAGAATCCGGAACCCTTGTATTATGTTTCATCCCCCTATTTATAAGAAGAGGGGGGAAGAGCTTTGAATTACAACCAAAATATTTGCGCCTGAGCCCCAGCTGTCATGCTAGACTAGTTGTTTCAGCTCTGCCAGGCTCTGCTACCACCTACCTAAGATTACAACAGGGATCGAATCCCTTTCTTAGAAGAATACAGATATAAATGCTCAGAGAAAGAAAGTCAAGAGAGGAAGGAGGAGGTGCACCCTTGCTGCTTTAGTGGAGGCCTTGGATGGAGCCACGTCCTTGTTGTTGTCATGCTTCTCTCTGCTGTTGAGGCGGTTTACTGTTGCATCAGCCAACTTCTATCAATTTCGCCTTAACTGCCTGAGTGATTTGTTCCATGGAGAAGTGATGGAGTGTTTTTGGGCAGTGTTGCGTTGTGCAGAGGAGCGAGACTCCATGCTGAGCCATTAAATCTTCGTTGGGCCTCCCATACTGTCATTTATTCATTGCCCACTGCTCTATTCAATGACGGGGTTGCAGAACCTATCCACCTTTAAAGCTTTGTATCATGCCTTCGGGACCCTGCTATAGCGTAATAGCAAAGTTTCTTGGCCGCAGGCCTTTTACCTTAAAATATGATGAAACGGGCAGGCATTTTTTATCTCCCCCTTAGCACCTATGCCTCAACCCCTTTTGTAACTTCTCGCACATAACCAGGGGTTGGAACCAAGGGCTAAGCCCTTTGGGCGCTAAGGCTTTCAACAACTGCGAGAGGGCCTTTTATTTTGTTATTATGAAATCCTACCAAAAGATATTGCAATCGCAACCGAGGAGAGGGGGGGACTCTTTACCCTTTTCTTCGGAGCAGGTCAACAATCCGGACGCAAGATCTTTATAGACCTTGCCATAATAATTTATCGCATCTAGGGGCTTCTTCCTTGTCGCAATCGCATTGTGCCAATGTCTTAAGATTTTTCTTTCTCCATAGCGTGGGCCGATAGTCCAGACGCGAGATCCTCATAGACCTCGACGTAATACTTTATCGCGTCTGGCGGGTTCCCGCATATCACAATCGTTGGCTACATTGTCTTTAGCTTTTCCCCTTAACTACTGCGATCGTCGATCTGTGGGGTGACGTCACTACTGCCACGTGTCTCCCTGTGAGTGGTGACATGTGGCACCCAGAAATGGCCCCATCTCACACCTAAAAATGTTGAAACTATGTGACACGTGTCCCTCGTACGGCCACATCACCCTCTGTACTGCCACATCACTGCTGACATCAGCTTCACTGTCAGCTCTGAAGGCCAATCAAAAGACGTCTCGTGACCCCCTAGAGGAGAGGGAAAGAGGCCCGTCGAGCCCTGGGTTTGAGGGAAGCAAAATTGGGGCAACATGGACTCCTAGAAGTAGAATTCATCATTGGCATCTTCAAATTTCTGAAATGCTCAACTATGGAGTTCATAAAGGTCAAATTCACATTGGGTTTTTGCAATCTTAAACTGGGTATCAACAAGGGGAAATTCATCTAAATTGGGTACAGGGGGTAAAGTTGGAATTTCGACAGATACTTTGGATTTGCCTTTTTGACTCACCATTTTAGAAAATGAAAGAACAGAGAATGAATAAAGAAAATACCGGGCGAATATGCGGCTCGTAGCATTTGTTAATTGTTGCAATTATTTGATTTCGTGTGACAGAATGTTCTGGCTAAGAATGGCAAACAGAAGATCAATAGCTTGGTAGCAGCGATTTAAATTTATCATTGGGTTTTCAACGATGTTATTCCAATAATCATTATTGGCACAACTGCAATTAATAGCTAGAATGTTAGCGAGATATTTAATAATTCAACGGTTGGAATATTAAATTATCAGGGAAATGTAGTGATGGTTAATCTGGCAGAATGTTTGGTAGTGGGCTAAAGTAGCGGGAGCATTGGCAGACGACAGATGCAGTTTGCGAGGGACAGGGTGGTGATAATGTTAAGTGGTAAATGGAGAGGCGGAGTCCTGAAATCACTGGGAAGTGGACACGTAACCACGGGTGGTAAAGTGAATACTGTTTTGCGGACCTCCCCCCCTTTTTGCTAACTGTCGGGAGTGCGGGGGGTCCCGCAATCATTTAATAGTCGTTGATCAAAGCGGGATTAATCCAGAGCGTCCCAATCTTTCCAGACTTTAATTTCTTTTAGCAGAAAACTTTATTTAAATAAAAAAAATATTATTTAAATACTATTTGTTCACTCTATAATAAAATCTAAAGCGGCATTTAATCTAGCACGCTTTATTACAAAGTGCTTAAGAAAATTAACTTAACTCTTCTTTCTTTCTTTTTAAATCTATGCAATTTACAAGATAAATGCATAGAGAAAAATAAGTTACAACAGACTCCATCTACCTTGAGCTTGAACTTAGTTGGCTTTTGCCACCATGATTTCAAGATATCCTTTGTGGGTTCACTAAAAGCAGATAACCATCTAGTATTGAAGGCTTCTTCATGTTCGTGCAGCTTATAATAACTTGCAATATCGGAAATGGTGAAGGATGCTATAAGCTCTCCATCATGTCCCGTGATTGCCCAGTGATCGTCATCTATGTGTTGCAAGATCCATTCTATCATTTTGGCGCATGGGAAGACTAGTGGGTGTACTATCACTTTGTGTAACTAGGATTTTTTGACATTGATATACACTTGAAAATCCTCTTGATCTTGTGGAATATCTTTCTTTGCAAACTCTGAGTAAACCTCTCCCCGGGTGAGTTTTGTGGTCTTGTCAATACAATAAGCAGTATCACCATAGATAGGAAACTTTGGAGGACTATCCACAACCCCTTCTATGTTGCTTTCAATTCTTTCATAACTCTTGCCAAATCCTCTAACTATAGGTGGCCCCATCTCTCTGGAGGAAGATGAGATGCTAAGGCAGTCAATGTCAATGGTACCTGACATTTCAAAGATGTTGTTCAATGACATAAATGTTAGTTCAAAAAATGATAATCACCAATTGTGCGAGGGAATAATGAGGTCTAGGCCACAGTTTCAAGAAGCCAAGGTGTTGTAAGTAATGCTTCCATGTCTTCCAAGTTGTCTTAAGTTGTATTGTGTGAGTTCCTAAGTTAATAGGTGTACTAGCTATTTTTAGTAATTTAGATCCACCATTCTCGAATCTAGAAAGATCATGTATTCCTATATATGTAGTGTTCGTAAGATCAATAAAATACAGCGTTTGGTGTTGTGTTTAATCGATCTCTCGCTCTCTCTCTATTTTCTAACATGGTATCAGGGCTAGATTTGGCTTGATTCCCTAGCGAGAAAGCCAAGAAGATGTGAGAGAGTCTTAAGTATTATTGTCTTGTACATAGATAGATTAATAAGTGTGTTACGGTTGATTTTCTGTTGTGAGATTTATATCTCCCTATTTATATCTATGTGTGAGTCTGGTTTTCTAGATCTAGATTAGATAATAAGTGAGAGTTCTGCTCCACTTTTTTAGGAGATCTACAATTCCTGCGATCTACAAAGCACTGCCCATCATTGCATGTGGCACAGGGAGTGGCGTAAAAGAAGTTGTGCATCATGTTTTGAAAGGAAGAGGGCTACGGCATTGTCACGATTGTGGATTGTGGATCTATGTGAAGAAACATGAATTTTGGGATTCGTTGTACACAGTTTGATTAAACCTCACAATGGGACCATTTAATCTTATGGAGTGCTCGTTAAAATATTTGATTCATTGGCAGCATTGACTGTGTCTCCTTGTTGCCATAGTTATGAGAATCCTTTCATCCGTGAATCTCCCTTTACTTGCGAATGTCATCCAGAGCAAGCTGCAGAGGATTTCACATTCTCACATTATGTCTTGCAGCACTGCAAGTGTTTTTTACTGAATATGCCTATTGTATCAGCACGATATCTAAACGACGTAGCAGTAATTGTGGAAGGAATTACACGGAATAGAAGAGCAGTTTATCTCGGAAACTGTATGCTTTCAAAACCAAAAGGAAAATATTTGTTAAATGTTGAGGAGTTGGTGTGCCAAATTGATTGCACATTGTGTGAGGTTTTTTGGAGCAACGTTTCATCACAGTTGCAGCGATTGTCTATCCGGTGTGTGTTTGCAGCAAGGTGTAAAGCAGAATGTGGGGAATGTGGCACTGAATTGTTCTTTGTGTATTCCCTGAGCAAGTATTTCTAAAGCTTCATTCTTTGGGCTATTCGGGCAATTTTTGTGGAGAAATCTCATTTAGATTTTAAGATTTGTTTTCATGATGGTGGTTTATTTATTAAAAAAAAAAAAACATATTGTTGTTTTGAGGGGTAGTTATATTTTTTGAATCGTGTGATGCAGAACCACAAAGAACAGGCTAATTATTCAACAGAGTAATGTGACCCGCCGTGCTCTGAGAGCGTCAGTACAAGTTATTTTATAAGGTCAAGTTGTAGAATTGTCTGCTGAAGGCATTTTGTATCCAGAATGTTATCCTAGATAACTGATGAAGGTTGCAAAGGGCTGTGGATTCACAGATGGTGGCAATTCCATAGGATGGTTTAATATCGAGATTGACCTGCTGCGCTCCGGGAGGTTGAGAAGCGTCAATTCTACAAATTTCATCAACGATGGTCAGAGGAGGTTACATTTTATATGGATGTCAAGTGACAGCTCAAAGTTGTGGTGGTGAAAGAGCGGCATTTGCAAGATTCCAGAGTGGATGTGGGTGCTGATGATGACCATATCAGACAAATCTGATAAAGATTTATTTATTGTTATAATGTAGTTTTTTTATATTTTCTACATGGAAGCATTAAGGGAGGGTGTTGGAAGTAATGCTTCCATATCTTCCAAGTTGTCCTGAGTTGTATTGTGTGAATTCCTAGGTTAATAGGTATACTAGCTATTTTTAGTAATCTAGATCCACAATTCTCAGATCTAAAAAGATCATGTATTCCTATATATGTAATGTTTGTAAGATCAATAAAATACAGTGTTTGGTGTTGTGTTTAATCGATCTCTTGGTCTCTCTCTATTTTCTAACATAGGGCTTAGGAGGCAAGATGGAAACCCTAGAGCAAGGCGCAGGCTTAAATTAGAGTGCAGGTCACAATTCAACCAAGTCACAATTTTAATTAGCAAGGGATGTCGCACTCTCCAAATCTAGTGTAGGTTGCATTTCAATATGATAGAGCACTGCAGACTGTCGCTGCAACTTGTGACCTTTGGACAACCAAAGTAAAATAAGTTAAATAACATGGTCGCATTTTTTATCAACAAGGCAAGTCGGACAAAACACGACGTGTGGCTTAGACTAAGTCACCACATGAATTGCGACCTCATATTAGTCGCCATTAAATCCTATATCACAAATCATGGTTAACGACTATAATTTGATGCATAATATAAGTGTGATACTAGCGAATTCGTTCATCATGAAGTTGCAAGGGAGGCGCATGGGTTTGGGTATACGACCAACGGAACTATGTCCATTACACACATAAAATACTTTCAAGTGACTTTGAATGGCTTGAACACAAAACCCTGCAGTAAGATCAAACAATGTATCATGGAAACTGACCCCTAAATCAAGTGTGATGTCTTTACACAAATGAACGCTGCTTTCGAACCATAAACTCATAAAATCCCACCCACAAACATATGCAATTAAGAAGGGCTTTAGTTGATGGGCTTGATGTTTGTGGCTCAACATGGTAGTCATGTGAAAACCCACGAGATTGAGTGTAGGCTTACGACAGGACCGTTTGGTGTAGAAGTAACAAACAAGGGTTCAATACCATCGAATACAGAGAAGCAAATCAAGAATCAGGACTTGGTGACTGAATGCAAGAGTAATAGTTTAGGGAGGCTCGAATTTAGAGTTATGAGCATGCAAGGGAAGGTGAAGAGCCAATTGCATTCTTGTCAAAATAAACCAGAAGTAATGATTACAAAGACTATCTGTTACTTACCACAAGTCACGTTTGCACAAGCTCGTTGGAGGAGGGATCGCTTGCTCGGTCGTTGAAAGGAGAATGAGGAAGAAATAAGAGGCGAGGGAAGGTCGCATAAAGGAGTTGTGCAATGGTTTTATCACATGCGACAGGTAAAGGGAGGTTGCAAATCGCATAGGAAAATAATAGTGAGATGTTGTTGTAGTCTCACAACGCGGTTTGCGACCTATGGTATGAAGTGCCCAGAGATATTCACAAATCGCAATCTTAGTGCCTACTAAGGTTTCCTTTACAATTTGAAGGTGTGACTAGTGACTTAGAGTGCAAAGATACATAGAGGAGGTCGCAAATCGCAACTTTAGTGGCTAGTAGGACTACCACTACAAGTGGACATTGTGATTTGTAACTTAGTTAGAGAACTTAGGTTTAAGGCCTTTAGGGTTAGGTTTGCTAGGTCCTAGGGAAACCCTAGATAGGTCAAAGGATGGATGAAACCCTAGTATACCATAGGTGAAGGATAATAGGCAGTTAAGTATGAGGGTCTCCAAAATTTGAGAAGGCCGGAATTTTGGGGTTGTTGTAGTGGCTACAACAATTGGCGATTCACTGGTAGGACCTCAAAATCCTTGCTTGACCTCTACTCAAGATGAAGTCTAACCATTAAAAGTATTGACCTAGACCCATGAGTCCCACTAATTTTATAGTGAAACCTCCTTTAAAAAAATGTATCTTTAATGCTTTTGTCGGCTTGCTTTAAATGCACGCTGTAAGTTAAAAGACGACATTGGTGGCTTTGATCGGGGATCAAGATAATGGGAGCGTGAGTTGTAATGATTGGAATTACAGTGAATCTTTGGTGTTGCTCCACTACCAGCAAGCATGTTCAGTACCCCGACGGAGTCACTCAAGAAATCACAAATGTTGCTTCGTTGCCAGTAGGCTTGTTCAATACCCCAGTGAAGTTGCATGCATCACCTCTCTACGCAGGAAGCATTTCTCAATCCTTTACCCTTTATTTAATTGATTTTACTTTTGCGTGCACATTGGCATCATTTGTTAGGCGTCTATTTTTCCAAGGCGCATGAGGGATCCCGACTTATTTTACAAGCAAGAGAGGTTGTTCCTTGTAAGAAACTTTAATGATTTTTTCAAAAAGAGTTCGCTCACTGTAAGTTTTCTCCTTTTCCCTCTTCTCAACACTAGGTCAAGTCATTGAGAACACAACCTGAATTTCAAAGCCAACTCAAGCAATAAAGATCCAATTAAAGATAGAGGGCATTCCAACTAATTAAGGTTCCCCACAAACTCTAGCCCCTATTTTCTTGTAGATATCTTTGACTTGTAGAGGTGTTCAAGATCAAACAAGAGAGAGAGATCAGAAGCTAACCAACGATTGAACAACTACCACAGTCCTTACAACACATTTGGCTTATTAATAAGGTTCCACAACTCTTTACTCGCATGCAAGGCCTTTATTTATGTACAGAGGCCTTTAGAGAGACTAAAGATCAAAAGGATAAAGAAAAGATAGGAAACTGAAAATAAGACAAGAAATCAATGACATGAAATGTAAACAACGGGAAAGAAATATGTACAAGAATAAGTGAGCAGATGCAAGAGCTGCTAAGTGAAATAGAATTTAAGATCCTGGCCATTTACGGGAAGAGATTTAGTCTTCCTGTCTAGGGTTTGGAAACAATCAGCAAGCTTGCCAAGTTTTTCTTTGATTTGAAAAGGACCAATCCACAGGGCTTGAAACTTGGTGTGCTTACCCTTGTCCTCATGGGCTTTATCACATTTTAGGACCAGATCACCCACATTAAATTCCTTGTTTCCTGCGGATTTCTTGTCGGACCATCTCTTGATCTGACTTTGGTGTGAGGCAAACTTTTCATGAGCCTTTTCTCTTTCTTCCTCAAGTTTGAGCAGGGTATCAATCCTACTCTGCATGATAGGGCATGATCTTCCATGAGACTCTTGAGGCAATTGTAAAGCAGGTAGGTACAAGTTGGGTGGTAGGATGGCCTCTTTTCCATACACAAGGAAGTAAGGAGAAGTGTTAAGATACAGTTTAGGGGTGACCTGATCAACAGCGAGAGCATTAGTTAAAGCGTTATGTCAGTTTCTCTGTTGTGGCAACAAAGTTTTCTTGCTAATAAGAATTACGTTCTTCTTGGTGGACTTAGCTAAGCCATTTCCTTGGGTATAGTAGTTAGTAGCATGCTTCAATACAATTCCATTCTCCAAAGCAAAATCATATAACTTTAATGATGATAAATAAGTCGCATTATCAAAGATGAGGGAGGTAGGAACACTAAACCTGGTTATGATGTTCTAATTGAGAAAATGAATTACCTCCTAGTCATTAACTTGTCTAAGCGGCACAACTGCAACCCACCTTGAGAAATAATCCGTAGTTGTGAGGATATACTTATGTTGCTTTGAGGAGTGTGGAGTGATCTCCCCAATAACATCCAAACCCCATTGTTGAAAAGGTTCCTCCACTGCAATAGGCTAGAATGGCGCGGTTGATCGTGACTCTTTTCCAGCACACTTTTGACAGATGGAGCAATTACAAATATATGCATGGGTATCTCTAAATAATGTAGGCCAATAATATCTCGCCCTCATAATCTTGTGTGTTGTTGTATCGCCAGCATAGTGTCCACTTGTCGATCCATCATGTAGTTCCTTCAAAACCTTTTCAACATCAGCAGATTCCAATCACTTTAGCAACACACCGTTATGATGTTTATGAAACAGATTTCCATGGACCAACTGATCAGAAGAGGCTTTAAGTGTGATGCCCCTTTTATATTTTGCGAAAAAGATAGAAGGAAAAGTACCTTGTTCCAGATATTGCCTCAAATCAGCATACCAAGATGATGATGAGTCGGGTGTGGGCACTAAATCGTTTTGATACATCTCAATCTCCTGCTCCCATCCCAACATTTCTTCTTCGGATTGATCAATAGCTTCAGCAGCAAGCTTGCATAAGCCATGTCCTTTAACTGTGTGAGCCTGTTTGAATTCAAGATCATATTCTTGCAACCATGTCATCTAATTGGCCCTGCATTCACCTAGCTCCTGTTGCACAAACAGTGATCTTACTGTCGAGTGAGGTACAAACACCATGACATGATTCTTCAAAATATGAGGCTTGAAGTGTTTTACAGCCTTGCACACAGCATATACTTGCTTGTCCATATCAGGATAACTCAGCTCTGATTCCTACAAGCCAATACTCATAAAAGATATAGGCCATTCATTACCTCGGTCATCTTTCTGTGTCAATACGGCCACCAATGATGAATCTAAAGCAAATGTATATAACATGAAATCTTTATTAAAATCAGGGCTAAAAAGAGCGGGAGCTTCTGTTATAGCTTGCTTGATACACGACAAAGCCTCCTCTTCTTGGTTGCATTTTAATCCTGCATCCTTATTGATCATATTTTGCAGTGGCTTCACAATTTGGGCTTAATCAGAAATGAATTTGCGAAGGAAATTAATCTTACCCAAAAACGACTACATCACCTTCTTGCCATTCAGATGCGGGATCTGCGTGATAGCCTTAACGCGTTTAGGGTCCACAATGATACCACTCTTTGTATTATGTGCCCTAAGAGATTCCCCTCGGACACAGCAAAGATGTTTTTATTGGGGTTAAGTGATATACCATATTATCTACAACACTCAAATATCTACTTTAGATGACGTAGATGATTCGATCTTTGCTTTGAGAATATCGTTACGTCATCAAGTTAAACCACCACACTCTAACCGATCAACCCTCTAAACATAATATCCATTGCCCTCTGGAAAGTAGCTCTAACTTTTATAAGACCATAGGGCATGCTACGTCTAAATGCAAAAGTCCCCCAATTTCATTCTAAAAGTAGTCTTCAACCTATCTGGTTTAGCGACCAGGTTAAGGTTTCGAAAATCAATGCACAAATGGATCTCACCAGACTTCTTCCTTACAGGGACGAGGCTATAAACCCACGTGGAATGCCTGACTCTGAAAATGATTCGTGCATCCAACGGCTTTTTCAACTCTTTCCATATGAGAGGCTCCAGCATTGGATGCACTTTCCTCAACTTCTGCTAAAAGGCCTTGACCTTGTCCTTTATCAAAATTAGATGTTGGATAATATGGGTGTCATACATCTTCAAGTCTTTGTATATCCAGGAAAATGTTGAAAAATGTGTAACTAGGTTTAGTCTTCATAAATATGAAATGTACTTTTGATTCTTGTATATTGTAAAATGAAAAAAAATTATTATTATTATTTTTGGAGCATGGGTTTCATGCTCAAGGTCTTTTATTTTAGAGGTCAAGCACCCATTGAGTGCTTCTAGGATTTGTCTTAGGTCAAGAAGTCAAAAGAGTCAATGTCATAAGTTGAAAACCCCATCGAGCACATTGTAACTTGTAAAGAAAAATATCTTTGTCATTAAAAAGTGTCAAAATACCCTCTGTTGTCGCACAAAGTGTCTAAGCACTGCGACAACGCTCAAACCGGGCGCTGTCACCTTGATCCCCGATCTCTTCGTTTAAGCCGTCTCCCTAGGCTAAGGGGGGTAGACCCTACAGGATAAAGGAATACCAACTAAAAGCAGCTGGCTGGGGAGACACAGCAAGGCAGATTAGCACCTGATTGGTTTTAGAAATTGATGTACCAATGCCTTATGGTGTTAATGATTAAATAATTGTTTATCAAATGCTGCAGAAATATGAACTTTGTAATTCCACCATTAACAATCATTTATCATCAAATAACCCAAGCAAATGCAAGATTTTCAATAAACGCACAACGCTTTTTTTAATGCTCTAGCAATTAAATTTCTAGAGATCAAATACTTTAAGCAACTATGAAATTTAAACGCTAACCAGATTCAAATAGTTAATCTTTGGATATGAACATTTCAGCACATTTATCTCTACTACAACAGAAAAAGACTTTAATCTTAGAATTTTACAACAACAACAAAAAAAATCATAAAAAATATATTAAAAACTTAAAAAAATATATTAAAGAATGTTGTCGCACAGATTGTCCAGGCAGCGCGACAACACTCAGACCGGGGGCTGTCACCCTGATCCCCGATCCCTCCGTTTAAGCCGTCTCCCTGAAGCAGGCTAAGGGGGGTAGACCCTATGGGAAAAATGAAGACCAACTGGGAACTAGCTGGCTTGGGAGACACAACAGGGGGGAACAAGCACTTGATCGATGTTAGAATTTGATTAGATTTTTAAATGCTTAAGACCAGTGCCTTATGGTGTTAATGAAAACCAAGTAATTAATTAGTTGTTGTTGCTTATGAAGTAATTTAACAATTGCTTGAAAATATTTACAAAATATCCAACATGTAGCGAGCATTATATAATCCAAGCAATGATTAATTTCACTAGAAAATTTCAAATGATAAGCCAGGGATCAAAACTGGCTGGGCTCTTCAGAAAATGAAATCCGAGAGTTGGTTGGTTCAGCCGAGAACTTCCCTGAACACCGTAATCTTCAAAAAAAAAGAATTTCCTGCACAGCTTAATTCAACCATTAATGAAGAAGGAGAAAACAATACTAAAATCCAAATGTAATGAAGAAACTTGCCATCATGTTCAGAAATTTAACTATCATTCAAACCCTATCGACTAAACAAGATACCTGTGTTTATAATCACTCTTCATCAAGCTATCATCAATAGCTGAAAATAAATTTATGCAGAATAATAAAACATCTTACAGCATTTCCATAAGAGTAACACCAACAAGATTTCAACCCCAAAGTCTTTCTTTATTGCACAAAAACGACTACAAGAGAGCTTTCTTTAACACACAACTCTAAGATCAAATGATCTCAAATGACCTCTGACACCCTATTTAAAGGAAAATTTCCCAACGGCTAGTTCGAGTGATCCATGTCAGAAGTGATCTCGACCGTCGATGAGAATCAAAATCTCTTTTAATCTCATCCGTCGAAATTTTAAATATATTTAAAAAATTAAAACCTTGCATTTATTTACTCAAAACTTTGACTTATTATTATTTTA
>APFE030040575.1:0-22992 GCA_000404065.3 Pinus taeda | reverse complement strand
TTATGTTACTAACATATATCATGTTTTAACTAGACGGTGTTTTATAATTCACGCAAGGAATTGCATGCTTGTTTCCATTATGCATCTAATGTTTGCAACTTTTTCCAGGTGAATAAACCAACAACCCATGTTGAACATGAAGCAAGTACCTCAAAAATTGGGGAAGATCAGTTATTCTATTTCCAGATGGGGATAGATCCAGCGAAGGCAATGACAACTATCATAAATGGCTTTTGTCAGGTTGTATTTAATGAGATCTCACTAGAATTTGCTACTGAAGTAAATCAATTGATGAGTTTGAAGCTTGAAGGTAGTGTTGAATAGGTGTTGCAAGGTCTCTCTAAAGCATTATCTATCTACATGATTCTAATACCATGATATGGTGTCTCAATAACCCTTGTCCAATGTCGGGTGGTAGATGTAGATAGCTTTCTCATGTCCTTTAGGTAAATCATATCATTATATTTTCTATGAAATTTCAAAATGTGTTCAAAGTTTGTCTCAGATAAGGAAATATGTATGTACTCTTGAATTTATCTATATTGTAATAAGGTCAAGAATAAAGTTTTCATTGTAGATAGTTGGGATATACCATGTAAGTTTTCTTTACTACATGAAATTCTTGATTTGCTAGATCTCAACTAGTTAGGGTAGAATTTGTTTTTTTTGTTATGAGACTAAGAATAAAGTTGTCATTTCAATCACTGGAATCTACCATGTAAGATTTCTTCTCTACATGAAATTGTTGATTTTATAGAGCCCAAATTATTAGGATTATGAAGAGTCCTCCTTCATGAGAATATTTATGAATGCTCTATTATTGCTCAAAGAATTACAAATTATAGAAAGGTGGAAAATAAATGGGATGCAGTTGGAGGAATTCTGTTTTAAAGTATGTGGAGGGAGTGTAAAATTGTTTTCAATTACCTTCAAATATTTTGGAGCACCCACTAAATTGCTTCATTTTCCTCCTAGTTAATTCCCTTTCTACTATCCCAGTGCTTCTAGAAGCCCTTCTCCAAAGTGATCTCTTAACTATCTTGGAGGGAAAGTGATTACTTGATTGGAACCCACAAATTAAAATTTGATTAGGACCAAGGGATGAGAAATCTTCATATTATTCAATATCTTCCACAAGTTAAAAGCATAACGAATGATTTCCTTTCTATTTATTTGATACGAAAATCACTCCAGCATTTGTTAGGATTTTGAGACCTTTTTCAATGAATTTTTTTTCTTCTGAAAGTTGTGTTCTCAATTAAGGAAATTAAAGAAAAGGTGAAAATGATGCAATAGAAGTATTATCTGTTTTAATGCCTAAGAATGCCTTGCTAATGTGAAGAGCTTGGTATTTTCTTGACTCAATATTAGTCACATTTGACTTCCTAACATTCCTTTTAATTTCATTTTTGTCGTGTTTATATTGCTATCCTTGAAGTTGGTAATTTACTTCTTGTATAGTAGGAAGTATTAACTATTAAGCACTCTCAAAGGTGATATTGATGGATGACTAACTTTAAATGTCCCTACTTGACACTCTAGTATTACATGATCATGCAAAAAAAATATTAATCAATATTAAAGGGAAGATGATTAATGTGCAATGTTTCTTGGCTTGTCATATAATTACTACATTTTGGTCCCCAATAATATATTTGAGGCTACTTATTGGTTGTTACTTGTGGAGCTTCCCTTTGGCTCAAAAAAACATCCAGGATAAATGTCCATTGCATTGGAATTGGAAATCATCAAAGAGGAATTCACCAAAAGCAGTAGATGACATGGGAGAAATTGGTAGAATGAGCGGATAACCATTGGAGAAACACTGGGGCACCATAATTTCTTGAGTATTTAGATTCACTCGAAATTAAATAGTCACAAAAGTACATTTTTTTAGAATATTTTCATGTATACATAAATACTCAAAACATAATTTCAGACTAATTATTCAAACTAATAATTATCTGATATTCATAATTTTATAATTAAATAGTATAATATGATTAATATTATAGGACACAATTATAAGGTCTGACTGTGAGGGGGATTGTGGCAATATATGTACACTTCTCATTGTATTAGACAATAATATCTCAAAGTATGATATCCATCCAACGAAATGTACTACCAGAGGCCATTGTGGGATTGAAAGTTTTTCTTTAAGTGCACCCTGGTGATATATTTTCTTGGGCCTTATTGTTCTGCTTCCCTAAGTTTTTTACACTGCTCACTGCTAGCACCTTCATTCAACTAAGTGAGGTACTCACCTTGGAAAGTTGAATCGTTTTGTCTCCACAATCCAATATGATGTTGGATCAATCTCATGATTGTAAAAACGTAGGTCATAATAGCTAGGAACTTTTACCGTGGGCTAAAGCATCTCCAAATTTAAGGAACATGACTCTTTTAGGAGAAGAAATAAGGAGTTTTTTTACACTCATCATTTTTTCTTTTCCATTTGTTTTCACAAGTTATCTATTGTATGATATTATTAGCATGTAACTTAGTTGGTATGATTGTGCCTAATATTTTATTGAAGGTTGAATACTAAGTTCCTAAGGTGTTATTTTCTATGGTAACATTTTATTTACTTTGTTTATACATGTCATCTAGCCGCATTATGGCCATTATCGCCCAACTAAAAAGTACTGCCCAACTGAAGAAAATTTGTTTGAGTTTCTTACTTTTCTAGGGAAAAATGGCATTGAAATTGTTGATGTTGAGGTATATGTCGTATAAATCCTTTATAGTCTACTTTAGTTTATATTCTAATGTTCATCGTCTTTGATGTATTATAATCTGCATTGTATCTTCTTTCATTTTCAGAAGATGAACTCAGTATTGATGGTAAGAAGCAGGAATTGAAGAAAGAGAACAATAACACCGGAGTGAAAAAAGAAGAATGAGAGAGAAGAGAACCAGTCTACTGATGCCCTTAAAGCAAATATATCGCATGAGACACACACATACAGACTAATGGTCATGTCTAATTTAGAGTTGGTGAATTTACCTACAATGCCTTGACAAAATAATGATAATGATTTGAAGTTATGAAACACTATTTCATGTGATAATTGTAGTCCAACCAATATTAAGTTCAAAACTCGTATTGTAAGACTTGAAACTTTATATAATATAATTTACGTGGTTGAAATAATTTATAGTTGTATTTGATATTATTTAGTATTGTAATAAACATATGTGACTTTTTGTTTTCACATTAGATGAACTTGTGCATTGTATGACATTTGTTTAATTTAGTCACAAAATCACACTAATTAATTAATGTTGACAAATAATAAACACATAAAATCAATCTAAAACTACTAAGTTAATAGTTCATATTGATTGACTAAATGATGAACACAAATAAAATGAATATACGATTAAATAATGAAAGTAAATGAAATGAATATAAACTACTAAATTACTCATTTATATAATGAGTATGAAATTACCAAAAAAGATAAATGGATACTATAAATGATAATTTTGTGATTACAAATGACGACTAAATTTTGCATATATACAACTATTAGTAGCTAATTTACAATATCTTATAACACGACAAAAAATTAGTCATATTTCTTTGGTCATTAATTGGTTTTAAACGATGAATAAAATTTGCATATATATGACTATTAGTAGCTAATTTACAATATCTTATAACACGACCAACATTTTGGTCATATTTCTTTGGTAATTAATTAGTTTTCTTGGATGATCATATAGTAATATATTTTGTTGTACATTTGGTCATTAATTGTGACAATTAATGACTAAATAAATGACTAAATATACTACTAGACGATAAAAATGAGACAACAAATTAATGACTATGACTATGTTACAAATGACTAAAAGTTGGTCATGTTATAAGATACTATAAATTAGCTACTACTGGTCACCGACTAAAAAATGGTCATTTATATGCAAATTTTAGTCCTTTTTTTAGTAACTAATTAGCCATTTTGTACTAGTGTAGTCATTGATAAGGGAGCTCAATTCACATCACACCTGATTGAAATATTTTTGAGGAAACATAAGATCAAACACAAGAAGTCAATTTTTTATCATCCTAAGGCTAATGGACAAGTATAGGTTACTAACAGAGCATTGGAAGGCATCTTCACCAAGGCTGTGAGAAGCACCACGAAAGATTGGGTTAACAGGGTAGTGGAGGCCACTTGGGCCTATAATACAACTAGGAAGACAACCACTTGCTTCACCCCTTATGACTTGGTATATTGAAAAAAGGCTCTGCTCTCCATTGGGTTTGAGCACAACACTTTGAGAATGAAAACACAATTGGATTTGGATATTGCAAAGGCATAACAAGAGAGGCTACTCCAGCTCAATGGTTTGGATGAATTCAGGATGCAGGCCCTCCTACACACTGAAGTTGTTCAAGTACAAAGAAAGGTTTGGCATGACAAAAACATCAAGAACAAGGTTTTTCAAGAAGGTAATTGCGCTCTGCTATATGACTCTAGGTTCAAGGACTTCAAAGGAAAATTGATGACCAGGTGGTTGGGCCCATATCTGATAGAAAAGTGCCATGAAAATGGGATTGTTCAAGTCAAGAACATTGATGAAGAAGGTATCCCCTTGCTTGTCAATGTATACAGATTGAAAGACTATAAAATACCTTTTTCAAGGGAGGAGTTCATCAGTACCATTAGTAAGGAAGTGAATGTTCTTGGAAGCGTATCAACTTTTACCTCACCAAATTCTTGAATACTATTTTTACTCTTGAAAAAAACAAGAAATAGGGGACCTAGGTGAAAACCTTTATGAGGTACCTGAGGTCAACTTTTGGGTTGAAAACCTCCTTGAGGCAACCCCTAAGTCAAAAAAAGGAAAATAAAAAGATCCCTAGGTGAAAACCTCCCTTGAGGCACCTAGGGCAGGAAAATAGTTTGAAAACATCCTTTGAGGTGATCTGTGTGTCTTTAAAAGAAAACAAGAGAAAAAGAGAAAAATAAAAACAAAGTTCCATGGCAAGGACCTCAAACCTGCCCACTAATAAAATTCTGTGATTTTTGCAGGTTTTTAAAGACAACAAAGAACTCAGATTTCAAGAGACAACAAGCCAAGCATCACACCAATTCTTCCTCCATTCACTTCAAATATTCCATGCCTACCATGTCTCCATCATCCATCCTCACTTACAGGCATCAAAAACTATTTTTATGCATCTTTCTAGCTTCTACAGGAAGATCCTGTAGTGCTACAAGATGTCCTGAAACACTACATGAATGGAGTATTGTTTGGAAAATAAGGATGCAATCCTATTCTAGGTTGAAAAAATGACCATACACCTCACCACCTCTCACCCAACACCAGCTCATGACCATACCAACCTCTGTGTCTGTAAAAATCCACTCAAAAAAATGAAAAAAAATATAAAAAAAAGGAGTCCAAGGGACATGCCATCATTGGCCTCACTCATTTATTATTATTTTTTTTTTATGAAGAAAGAAAACTACAAGGTTTCCTGTAGTAACTACAGGAAACCCTGTAGCAACCTCTGTTATAACAACAAAAATTTCTCCATGCATTCTCCTTCACCATCCATGAAAGTCAAGAGATCTAGCATCCCTGTAGACATTATGAATCCTATCTAGAGTTCAGCAACAACAACAGAGACCAAGCACCTGCACACAACTACATCAACAGGAAGAAATCAATAGAAAAATGACCAAGGAAAAGCACTTACCTGAACAAAAAGAAGCACAACAAAGTCATCCTCCATCATGCATCAACCAAGCGAAGGAAGACACAGGTATGGCACCTCATCCAAAATCTCCCCTAAGTACGATATGATAAAAATGTAGGAATATGAAAAAGTTCGATGTTATAAGCTGGAGGTGGCCAATTAACTTGGCCACCCTCAGCTCAAAAACAAAAAAGTGAACTCCAAGTTAGCATGCCACCTTACAATTTCAAATCAAGGAGAAATAGTCGAAAAGATGGTCAGTTAAGTTGTGTGAGAGTGGGTGATGATTACGAGGGGAGGCTACATGATGACCAATGGTGGACCAACGGTCCCAAAGAGGAAATCTCGTACATTGCCAGCCAATACAACACTCCAAGGAATCGACCATAAATAGAAAAAATTCAAAACTCTCATGCACCATTTTTTCATTTCTAGATCAGAGAACATCGAGACCACCTTGGAGAGCCATCAGGGAAGAAATCTATTTTAGCTACCCTCCAGGAAACAAAACTACAAGAATAACTACAAGAAACATAGAGAGTTGTAGGAAGCATTAGAAATTCACATAGAACTCTGCAAAGGGGGTGCCTAGGGTCCATTTATTCATCAATTATCCTCATCCAAAGCATCACAATGAAAGGTAGGTGGCCCATATATCCTGTGTTTTGAATTGATAGCTAGGACAAGGAAGGAGAAACAAATCTGAGTTTTCTAAGTTTCTACAGTGGGCCTGGGGTTTAGACAGTTTTGTGAGGTTAAAGAAATTTGTGTTGGGATAAAATAAAAATTGCAGACATATTCTATAAACTATAAGCTATCAGTCACCCTGAACAACACCAATTATAGCTTACCAAACTCCCTATAGTCAGCTAACTAGAGAGGAAAAATGGCAGGAGGATTCAACAAAAGGGAACCCATAGAGACATCCAGGATACACCTCCATCCCCTTGTGGTAGAAATATTTAGAAGGCATAACTGGTTGGGATTCTTTGAGATGATCATAGGGTATGATGATGTTGTAGCTCAAGAATTTTCCATGGCACTCAACCCTCAGGCTAGAACTAGTGCTACTATTGTGGTAAAAGGACTGTCAATTACAATTACTCCTAAGGTAATTAGCAGAATCACTACACTTCCTCAAGGGATGCAATGGAGAAAGGAGGATAAGGCTACAAACACTTTTGCTAAGACATTTTTTTTCTTAAAATATGAAGAGCCAATTAAGGAAAAAAATGGGATTAGAAGGGAGAGCCTTTCTTATCCTTGGAATGAGGTGAGCTATCACATTAAAAAATATATTTCTTGTGAAGTGAGGCTCATTATAATCCATGGCTATCAATTTAGACTCCTCCATGAGTTGAGATTTGGAGATGAGATACCCATTGACTAAAAACTTATTATACCCTACTTTTTGCTGTAATAAATAATAGACATGAGCCTAAAGGTCCAAGAGGGGAAACATTAGCAATTGGCACACCATGGACTCATTAAGCTAATTCTAGAGGATGCCTTGGCCAGCTAATAATCCCTATTAAGTGGTCCACATTCAGAAACATGAAGAGAGAGGTTGTGATTGAAATACAAGCCCTTGAATATGATAGGGACCTAACCTCTAGTGGTGAAGAGGAAGCATAAGAAGATGAAGAAGAACCTAAAGAAGAAGAGGAAGAACCAGAGGAAGAAGAGGAGGTAAAAACAAATAAAACAGAGGAGGAAGTAGGAAAAGAAGGAGAAGAATAGAAAAGTGAAGAGGAAGAGCAGAAGGAAGAAGCAAGACCTGAGGAACATACCAAGGATGGGGAGGAATCTCTAAGGTTTTCCCTTGAACCCATTGAGAAGGAGGCTGTTACTGCCTTGATTGCCCTAAGCACACTTGTCAAGTCAAAAGGGAAAATACAGAGGAAAACTCCCCTCTATTTCAAAACAAGGAGGAGCATTAGGATCAATCAAGGGAAACCAAAAACACTCACCAGGACTCCAATCATAATTGTTGAGTCACCAAAAGAGAAAGAAAATCTAGTTTCCTTGGAAATGAAAGATGAAAAGGGTACATCCAAACAAGCTACCTTGAAGTCTCCCATCACTTATGTTAGGAAACTTGTCACCAGTTCAACATCAGCAAAGAAAGACAAGGCACCCATGACCCCATTACAGAGAGGAAAAATTGTTCTATAGGATCCTCAGACAATCCTATAGGAAACTATGTCAGTCCTATAGGAAACACAAAAAAAACTACATGAAGGACAATAGGGATAGAGAGAAGGCAAGGAAGCAACAACACAAGGACAGGAGGGGGAAACTTCTCCAAAGACATCTGAGGGGGAGTTCCAAGGGTTGTAGGACCCTAGCCCATAGGCCAATCTGAGATCTTATGACAAATTTATTGACGGAGGCAGAGTAATACCACATATATTTTCCATCACTCTCTTCATTAATCTTGAAAAGGAGAGAGGAAGGTCACATCACTGGATGCAAATTGCCAAGTTAAAGAAGGTAGAATATGTGGGCCATATGGAAGAGAAACTCCTAGATATGGGTAATGAGTTGAGTGAGATAAGAGATAAGGAACAAATTATGAGATATCAACTACAAGAAGAAAACACATGGCTAAGGAGGCAGTTGTAGGAAAAAGAGAGCCAATTTGCCACAATGGCCAGCCTCTCCATGGAGGCACTTCAATGAAGGATTCCATCAAAATCATATGCAATATACCTCAAATATCAATGTCTACAATTTCAGATCAAGACACTAGCACAACAGGGAATGGTGTATTTCCAAGACTAAAGGTAGTTCATTGAACTATGTGACAAAAGCACCCTGGAAGATAAGGCAAAGATATCTGAATTTTACCTACACAACTTGGCCTTAATAGATTTGAATGTGTGGGACCCCAATGCAAAGTTGGGGGATTTACAACTAATTTCCCTTGCATCATGGATGAGTCATGAGGAGGCTAGGGCTAAGGAGGTGAAGAGAATATTGAAAAAGGAGGAAGGGGAGCCCCTTTACATCATAGCGGAACAAATGAATTCAATGGATGTCATTAGCACCCACAACATCATCTCCAATGATTCCCAACTTACACCAAGATACCTAGCTACACAAGAATATGCCATCACCCACGTTGAAGAAACCTTGAGGTTGCTGGGAAATGAAAGCCAACAAGCATACTAGAGGAGATGGAGCAACCTACCATATAGTCTAAGGATCATAGATTAGTACCATTCCCCTAAGAGATTGAGTAATGCACTGGAAAGGACCACATTGTATAAGAATTGCATTCAGAGACTAAAATTCAATTGGATTGGTTTGAAGCTAAGTCCACCCTTGCTGTTGGGTATGATAAAAGGTAGAAAGGAGGAAGAGGAAATAAATCAGTGGGAAGAAATAGAGAAACATGCAGGGTTCTATCCTCAAGAGGAAACTCCATCAAAAGAGGCCTGGGATGTCAGAGAGGCCACAAGATCTATGAAAGATGTGGACATAAACTAAGTTGCTCAGAGGATGAGAAACAATTTCAGTAGGGGGGTGATGATGTGGCATCAATATGTAAATTATATGGGTCTTAATGCCACTCTCCATCTTATTAAAATCAACTTTTCTCACATTTATTTACATATTTTATTATATTTCACTTAGTGAGAAGAGTAAAAGTGAGATGTTATGTCATGTGGTCTAATGTGCATTAATTGTAGAATTTGGAGAATTTTTTGGGCTAATTCAAGTGCAGGAACTCGAAGTGGACAAGCAAGAGGAATTTTATGATATTTGGTCTCCCTCATTATCTCCTCAATCATTCAAAGATTCCTTCACCAGATCTCATTATCTCAGAGTTACAAGCAACCAAGCTAACCGAGTTAATTAGCAGCCAAGCTAGTGATAGTTGAAGACGAGTCAATCTCGAGTTTGGGAGCCAAGCCTCCCTAATTTTTAGGAATTTGTTGGTATCTTCAATTTGTATAAATAAGAAGGCCAAGGGCCTCATTAGGATTCAACTTTTTATTGTATCCAAGAGGCAATTTCGAGCTAAGATATTGTGATTGTTATTCTTATGTTATTTTTGACATTTTGATGATAATGAAAAGGTTTTCCTTGATCCAACACTGAGTTGACTCAGAGGGATAAAGGTATTGGGTTAGGGCCCAACCCTAGTAGCATAGGTTCCTCTTCTTGTACATGTATTCTTAGATTAGAATCATAGTTAGCCGCTGAAGTTATTTATGCTTTGTCAATTTACAAGAATTTGAATGATTGTTTAGTTTTGGTTCCATTAATTGAAGAAGTAGATCAATGGTACAGTAGTGGAAGAAAATACTTTAGAGAATCTTGTGGTAGTGGCATATTCCTCATCTCCCTCATGGGATCATGGTTTGAGGGCCTCACTCTCACATCCCCAAAAATAGATTTATCTTTTGATCATTGCATAGCTTAGGATTTCTTGTTCAGTTGATCATTATTCATAATTTCTTAGAAGCACATCAAATTTCCATTTTGTTTTCTTGAGTTAGCTGTAGTACATAATTATTTCATTTCATAGATTTAGTCATTAGCCATCAATAAAACAATTTTCTCAAATTCAACTCATCTTTTCCATATTTACATAAAGTTGTGCATGAATGAAGAAACTTATATAAGTTGTTGCAGGAGTTGTTGATTTGCAGGGAGAAACACATTCCACCAGCGTCATCTAAGTCTCCTCCACCTACTACCAAAGCCTACCAACCACTAATTTAGATTTCTATTTTGTAGCCACTATGAACAACCACCTTGAGAAAATCCAACCATCCTGCAGAGTTGGGCTGATCCTTGGGTAGTGTGCACCTCCCCCATACCTCATTCCACCATCATACATCTTCCCAAAACTTAATTTCACCTTTCCTACCTTCCTATAGCCTTCAAAAAGTTTCCTGTAGTAAACCAAGATATCCTGTAGTAACTAGGACATCTTGTAGTAACTACAGGAAATCCTGTAGCAACCTGTTTTGGACTGTTTTGGGTAGAAATGATGATTTTAGCCTAAGATAGGCCCTAAAGTTGACTTCCATACCCCTCAATGCCATTTTTTACCAGCTTTTCCATGCCTTTCTCCCTTGGAAAAGATTAGTTTGTTTAACTTAGAATTTATATTTCTAAATGGAAAATCAAAAGACTCTTTTCTGCAGTATTTAGCCAGTGCATGCATACATCAGTCATAGCAGTGTTAGGATAATTTCCATGCCTACTTAGTCCAGATAACTAGATGATAGTATGCAAGGTTAATTAGGTCTCTTTTGCAATTAATGTGTGTTAATTCTTAGCTAGGTCATTTCATGTCATTTCATAGCACTTCCCATTTAGCACTTTAATTTTCTTGAAATAGGAAAGCATTTACTTTCTTCATTAAAGATAGCTTTACATTCACTGTCAGTAGTAAGCCTCCTTCTAGTCAATAGAAGATTGGTTTGAAAAACCTTAGTGGTCTATCACCCCAGTTGAAAAGTGACAAGAATATATTATTGCATCTACTGTGCATATATCACTGTCACCTCCAAGGTTGTACGGACCCTGGGTTGATAAAGTAAAGTTGGTCGCCCTAGGAGTTGTAGCATCTTTGCTGCAATAATAGGGCTTATCAACCAGGGAAAAACCCACTATGGGGAAAACCTCGTGCAAATTATTCTTCTAATATTTTCATCAAATAATTCAGAAAAAAAGAGTACAATGATCCATATCTTCATCTATGCAACTAACCAACAAAACAACTACAACATCCATGAAATGAACCCAACAATGTATATGCTCAAAACTCTAATTCTAAAGACTATAATGAACTATCATTGTCTACAGTCAACTGTCAAAACCTACCAGTCATTGAGCTTAAGGGAGTGACTGGGAAAGCTATATTGGCTCGCATGACACCTTCTGAAGATTTCCCTTAAGCCTGACATGTGAGCGACTGGGGTCAAATCTGGACTGCGGAAACCATAAACCCCCAGTCGCATGAATGAATGGTTGTTTGTGTGATTGGAAGTCTCCAGGCACACTGATGAGCTTCTTTATGTGCGACTATAGTCAAATCCTTCTTGTTATGTGCCTGCGACTGGGGCCCAAAACTCTAAATCAAAGATGTGAGCCTCAAACCTTGTAATTTCACCTCAGAGCTAACTTGATCCTCCGCAGACAAGCCTTACACTTGTGCGAGCCAAAAACTAAGATAGAAGAGTGTATCATGATTGTGTCCAAGGTCATCCACTTTGCCTTAGGGTTGACCTTATCAAATGTGGACATGTGGGCTTTCCTTCTTAAGTAAACTTTCCCTTATCCAATTTGAGTGATCATTAGGTCGATTTTGGTGCTATCGAAAAGAGGAATTCAATGAAATCATTATCTCTATTAGGTGAGCTATCCAAAGTGGAATTTGACCGTAGTTGCATATTTTTAACACTCCCTCTCAACTAGGGAGAATTCCACCTGCCTACATGGCATTATGTCATCATATCTTACCCAGTCTCAAGTTTCTCATCATCACATATCATCACTAGTCATCTCAATTAATATCTTGCTCATTCCTTATTATTTCTTGATTATCCCTACTCATATGTTGAACATTCTCGAATATAGGAGAAAAAAATTTCATCAGAGGGGAGCCTAAGCTACCACCCTCTATTCATTGGGATACTACCTGCAATCTCTGCTAGTGGGCCACTACCCAGTAATATCTATCGACGAGCTACTACCTAAGAGTATCGGTGGGGAGTCAGATCTACGAACCGCATCATCATTGGATCATATCATCAGGGAACATATCTCAACTTGGAACCACATCAAGGAGCTACTACTCAATTTAGAATCTCATGGGGGAGATACTACTACGACGCCATATCATGCAATAAGCAATGTAGGGGAGCTGCTACTCAACCCATGCTATTTCTTATTGATATTCCCAAAAATGACCCTCAATAGTCATGTGGTAGAAAACCTACACCATAATCTGAGCTTGGACAAGATACCCAACTTACCAAGAGGTAAGGATCACATGCCTTCAAGCCTCCTCAATCTGTTTTCCAGATAGGGAGGGACAATCCCAACAAGCCCTACTTTTGGGTATGATGCCAACTAGGGTATAATCTGCAAATACCAAGATATGGTGAGCTACTACTCCAACCCCATGGGTAACATATAGGGGTGATACTCTATTGTCTAGAGTTACCTCAAGCCTAGGAGCCTTCTATCTCAATTCCACACCCTAGGAGCTCAGTTAGGGGAGGAAGAGTTGGATCAATGTTCTCAATAAGTCCTAATTTCTATAGACTAGAAACATATCATTATGTTCATATCTTGTAGTCATCATGTCTCAAAAACAACTGTCTCATGTTCATATAGGACATCAAATCAAATATCATAATAGAACATAAATAATCATATATATCAAAAAAAGGATACCATAGGAGGTTCCAACCATAAGCCTAAGCATGTTTCATGCAAAAACACTGACTCAATATATGAAGGTATCTTAGTCCCAACTATATGCAGGATTCTCTTTCAATCAGTTCCCACCTTTTTTCATCATAATATATCCATGTCATATCCAAGTCCTGCACAGATGGATCCCTGAGGAGCTTCTTCATCTTGCCACATGGCTAGTCATGTTAGCAACATCATACTCATCCTCAGTCATGCTATCGACCTCTCATCCAAGATATAATGACATATATCATACTAAGGAAACATCCAAATCTGCTCATCTCATCAATAACGATCCTAATCATCATTAGTACATCTAAGTGGTCACATATAATAGGAGGATCGTCCCATGCAAGTAATTTTAAGGATTCTAGGAAACAAATCAATGTGAATGAAGCGGCTCAATCATGAATTGAATCAGGTTATATGAACATCATGTATATATATAGATGGTTGTTCAAAACAGAACATCATTGCTTCAATCAACTATTGGTTTCCAAGTCAAGTTCAACAATATCTCTACACAACTTCTTGAAATTCAATGAGAGTCTCCAAGGATTTGAATTTCCACTTTTCAACACTTCTTCAGTAGCTTTGCAATATAGATTTTATTTTCGCAACTTTAGAAATTGATTCATCATGCCATGATTTAGTATTTCGAGCTTTAGAAGCCGTCTCCCTCTTACTTAGATCATCAGAGGCCAATTTCCTGTCAAGAGTAGACCATCAATATATATAAAACCAAATTCAAAATCAAAGTCATACCTTGGAACATTTTTGAAGTAGAGGTTTGAATCAACACAACTTCTTGGCTTCACCAGATAATTGTCAATGCTTACATATCTGGATTGAGGATATTGCTTCATATAGTGATCTCTGCAAACATAATAATTTTCCAAACCAATAAGCTCAGACTAAAAATATGGTACAATCAAATCAACTAAGTTGTATTATCAAAGTTTAGATGTCAGATCATAACTAATATCAATATCATCACAATATCACAGTATCATATTATTTAGATCAGGTGACAGGTAGAGCTCTCATCAAGTCATGACTTCATCTATTATCATTCCAATAAGTTGTCATAAGAAATATCAATCCAAATTTCATCAAGTCATCCTAATGATCACAATATAAGTCACCAGATGAAAATTCATATACCAAGGATAAGTCATGCAGGTTCCAACCATTCATGGAGATAGCTTCATGTTGAATTACAACTGTCAATACTTCAACCATTGTGCTAGGAACAAGGAGGCCAATACAAAACCATTATCGGATACCAATATTACTCACTGAAGATCAGTATGCCCATATAAAATTAAAGTCAAATCATAAGTCCTCACATCAATATCATAAATTTTCTATCATAGATAGATCTATAGTCCAGAACATATCTCAACATCAAGTCAAAGTTCTAAGTCATTATCAAGCATCATGGCCAAACTCCAAACAATGCTCATCTATATCAATCAGGAAAATCATGTCAAACTCTTGTATCACAAAATTTAAACATAATGAAATATCTGTATGCATGTCCCGATCACTTGCAAACACAAGTTCAGTGTATATATTCATATTATAGAAAACATCCATACTTCCCAGCTCACAGATCATCTGTAGGAGTGACATCCTTCATGTGAACATCTGATTTAATGCACAAAACTTCATTTTTGAGTCCAATAGGAATAGTCACACCTATAGGTCTTCCTTGCAAGTGGTTGGGAGGCTTCAGTCACACCCTTGATCTCACTTCCATGCGGTTGAGAGGCTACATTCGTTCCTGTGAGCCTACTTCCATGTGGCTAAGGCTTAGAGAAAGGAAAAAATATTTCTCCTTAGATAAGAAGTTTGTTGCAGATCAAGAATGTTAGATATCTATTCATTCCCATCAATCATACTTAAACACTAAATAATATACATATAATGTAAATGGAAATAGGAGAAGAGATCTTATGGAGAGATTCTCTCTATGAATGGGAATCCAATTCAATCATCTTCATTCATGCCATCAACCTGTTTCTAATACTGACATACATCAACAAATCTGTTAGATCATAAATTCAAAAACATTCATCATGGTCATATATGTTAACATTAGGTACTTAACCATTACATCATGACATCAATATTTGATCAAGGGTTAGTGTCAAATAGCTAATAGGAACATACTTCAAGAATCATGATAATAACATTACTTCTTTGTCACATAACTTGATCTAATAAGTTAGGGATTTTACCATATGCCAAAATCACTGAGCACATTAAAACATAACCATGGTAAACAAAATATCATGAATATCAATCTTATTGTTACACTTCTATCGTCATGGCTACTATGATTTTCACAAACAATATTAATAGTACCAAATTACCATATACTAGAATCAAGGTGCTAACCTTATTTATGGAATCAAGGTATCCAAAATGATAGATGTTAACCAAACATCAAGTATACCACTATATCAAATATCAACCTTAAGTAGCATCATAGAATCAAGAAGTTCATCATGTTCAAGAACTTCTTCAATACCAAGTGCACCATTTCATCATAAAACCATGAATCCAAATCACTTTCATATGCATGCATGAACCATTTGAGAAGGATACTTTCTTACCATACCTTAGGGCTTACCTTTTCATTCCATATTACAACTGAAACATAACATTGAAACAATATACCATGCATATCTTGTAGTATTTAGATACCTATGCACCTTCTTATTTTACGTAGGCAACTTGTAGCTCTTAATAATATTTTCATCAAGTGCCTCTTTACCTTTTCCAACTCTAGATTTTCTTTCCTACATATCAAGTGATCCTCAAGAAGGATCCTCTTATTACATCTCATCAAGGAGGTTAGAAATATCAAAATACTCAAATATACATGCAGGAAGGATACACAATGATTAAAACAATAATTAGATCTATAAGTCTAAACAAAAGTAAAGACATAGAGGATCATCATAAGTCAAAAGATACTTATCTTCAATGAGAGGTGATACTCTCCCTCTTGAACCAACCTTCAAGAGCCATCACTGTCCATTGTCCATATAACAATGTTTCCTTCAATATTTCAACCAAATTTATCAATCAGGTCTACTAGAGAGTATCCCATCTAGGGCTTCATCAAATTTGTCACAAGTGCTTGAGCATCTTCACATTGACCATGCTATATTTGAAATCTCATATCCTTTCCATAAACCAGGGTTTCTCTAAAAGACTAACCTCATAATATCCATCAAACACTAATACAAAAATTCATTAAGGTTATATTCAAACCCTAGAATTATTTTAGGTCTCCTCTGTCTTCTCTTGCTTCCATTAAATGTGTCTCCATCATTTTTCTTTGATAGTTACATTTCTTCATTAACACATTACGTTCACCCCATAACATCATAAAATTATTCAAATTTACATCATTATTCATAATCATATGCAAGTATGTAGAAAGAACAATATCATCATCATCAATGCAACGAAACATAAAGGAACAATAGAAGAAAAAATTCAGACATAGAGACAGCAGGATTGGTCGGAGACTAGGGAAAACCCACTATGGGGAAAACCCTTGCAAATCCTTCTTCTTAGATGTGTCATCAAATAATTAAGCAAAAGAGAGTACAATGATCCATATCTTCATCTATTCACCTAAACAACAAAACAACTACAATATCCATGAAATGAGCCCAATAATGTATATGCTTAAAACTCTGATTCTAAAGATTGTAATGACCTGACACTATTTGCAATCAACTGCTGAACCCTACGGTCACTGAGTGAAATCTTCAGCATACTAATTTTTCATCTTTTAGATCCCAGTCACACAAATGAGGTGTCATGCGAGTGACTATATATTTCACATTTGCTCCCTTAAGCCTAACATGTGAGTGGCTGGGGTCAGATCTAGACTGCAGAAACCATAAACCCCTGGTCGTATGCATGAAGGGTTGCATGTGTGACTGGAAGGCTCTAGTCGTACAAATGAGTTTCTTTGCATGCGACTATAGTAAAATTATTCTTGTTTTGTGCATGTGGCCTGGGCCTAAACCCTAAATCAAAGATGCGAGCCTCAGACTCTACAATTTCACCTCAGAGAGAAACTGATCCTCTGCAGATGAGCTTTAGACCCGTGCGAGCCAAAAACCAAGATAGAAGAGTGTCTCATGATTGTGTCCAAATGAAGTAGAGGGAACTTGTATTTATAGACTTTAAAGGTGGTCCACTTTTCTTTAGCATTGACCTTATCAAATGTGCACATGTGGGATTTTTCTCATAAGTACACTTTCCCTTATCCAATTTGAGTGATCTTTAGGTCAATTTTAGTGCACCATTTGGTAGAGGTGCACCATGGGTCATATCAAGGTACCCTATGGGTGAGAAGATTATGTCTTTGTATTCTTCCATGAACTTATCCACTTGCCTCTACTGTGTGGAGTATCCCTGTGTGGGCACCATGGATGAGGCCACAATATTCCCCTTATTTTGATAGAGAATTAAGGAAGATCAATTTCCTACTATGGTAGATGACCTTACTGCATTACTTAGCATAAATCAAAGAAATCACAATAGGAGGGGCTACCTCTGGTATCCTAGATAGTTGTCTTTCCAAAGTGAAAATAACACTACAAGGTCTAGATTCATACACAACATGAATCTTCCATAAGTATGGTTGACCTAAAAAAGCATCACAAAATTCAATGGGAGCAACAACACACAATACCTCATCCTTGAAAGAATTTATGCTCTAGGGTAGGCGACACTATTGGCTAACACGAAGATAACGTACTTGGTGGAGCCACCTGATAGTTTATGGAAACAGGTGTGTTATTGTCAGCAATCCCAACAACTTAATGACCTCTGTTGAGATGAGATTCTTTTTACTCCTACTATCAACAATGGAATACAATGGAGCACCCTTCACCCACATTTATGAGTGAAAGAGGTGCTCACCTTCCTCCAGATCTTTGGCCTCACTTTGTTGGACTTTGGAGGTGGAAATGGTGGCATTGAGTTTTGCATCAATGATCTATTCCCCCTTGTCTAGGTTTGTTTCAGAGTTAGAACCCACATTTAAATTTAAGGCTTTTAGCTCGGCCACTAGATACTTCCCTGCGCAACATTCACTAGTCTTATGAGTGGGCATCTTGTGGAACTCACACCACTTTCCCTTGTCTTTCTTCATCTTCCCATTACCATTCTTTGTTTGCAGATTAAATGGTTTGTATTGGGGTGGTCCACCTTGAATTTGTCCTTTTTTACTATTTGGGGATGCCCTTGCCATGATTTTTCTATGAAGTATTCATAGATCTAACTGTCACTTCTTTTGTTTAAGTTTTTGCTTTATTTTTATATGTGCCAAGGGAGGAGATGTACATGAACTCCATTTCTTTCTGAAGGTATATGTACAGAAAATCACGTTACTTAAGCACCATATGTCACTTAGAGTCTTTTATGCATAGCTTGGTACACAAGGTATGAAATATATTTGTGAAATCTAGCACTATTTTGTCCCTTTCTTTTCATAGTGTGGTCCATGTGCTCTAATAGTCTTCATAGCTTCCCACAAGGTAGCATTGTTCCTTAATAACATCCCTAAAAAAGTTCCATGTGGGTGCAACTGAAAATAGTGCGGATTTCTCTATGGCCCTTTTCTCGTAGTAAGTTTCCCACAAGTCCTAGAAATGGGGGGTTGCCATCCTTAAGCAGTGAAAATGTAATATTTTCTCTATCAAAAAAATTGTGGAACGAAAAATTCCCTTACATCATATTAACCATTTGTCTAAATCATATGCATCTATCTAGAATTCAAATATAGGAATATAAAAAATAAATTGTACCTTAAAGGGGGTGGTGCCTCCAAAGTGGCCACTTCATGAAGATGCGTCACTTATTGGGATTTGTCAAAGGATCTTGGGAAACTTGTCAATCATCTTGTTTCTTTGTCACTCGAGGACTTCTTTGGAAAATATTTTAATAGGATCTCTTGCTCATCTTGTCTTTCATTTATTTTATCATAGGAGGCCATCGGGGTTGGTGATGATAGAATTACAAGGGCTCAATAAGTTCAAGTCCTAACTATTTATACCCCAATCTTTTTCGATACATGCACAAAAAAACAGATAAAGAGAAAACTGCTCTGATGCCACTGATCTAAATTTATCAGGGGAACGAAATGACATAACCAAAACACAGAGATACAATGAAACTTGTATTCTATTAATAAATGGAAAATGTTCAAACTATATAAATGCATAATGAAAACAAGCTAGTTGGATTGGTGGTAGCGTATCTCTTAGAAGAGTTGTGATGGTTACACGCGTTCATTGAATTGTGTTATAATGAGTCTCAAATGCCTTTTTATCATAAATAAACAATGAAAGACCATAAAAATCCAAAAACATAACCCTAGGAGATGAAGCACCAAAAGCTTTTGGGCCCCGATGGGGTAATTTGGAACGTCAACTTCCTGGGGTCGTAACTTTGACATATGATATCTGTTTGGTGTGCACGATAGCCCGTTTGAAAGGTCTATTCGAGAAGTACATTTTTTGACTATTGTCATCCCATTTTCCCTGAAAATGATATTTAGGGCCTTAAAAAATCTCTGTAATTTCAAAACCTAAACATTTATAGAAAAACATTGTCAAAATAGAAAATTGTTGTGAGCCAATGGAATAAGAGGGTGGGCACTAAAATCCACTTGGACCACCAATTTCATTTATAAAAATAAACCAAGGCAACCTCATGCCAAACTGGTAACAACATTGAACAATCCAACCCCTTGAAGCTTTTGTAGGCGTGTCTTCTATAAGCCCTTTTTTACTCTTCTTGTCACTTATGTAGTATAAGTTGTACCATTGTGCCCAACCCTGAATTGGAACAAATATAAAATTCATTATACTCTTTGTTGTGTTCTCTTGTATGTCTTATCACATTGAGGTGTCCATCTATTTATAAGAGCTCACTTTTAGATTTCCACCTATTGATATGAGCTCACTTTTAGGTGTCCAACTATTTATATTAACTCATTTTGACTCACAAATCTCCTTCCATCCAATGGTGAACCCAAATGTTGTTGAGTCGAATAATTTATCTTATGAATTTCACTGTAAGGGGAACACCTTGTAGTAGAGTTTTTTATAGAACCTCCTTGAAATTTTTATCACTTCTCTATTGTAGTAAAGGTAAGTGGCTAGAGGATTTTGCAAATGTTTTTGCTTTAGTGCACCTCACTCACCACTATAATCTGGTGCAATCTAGCATATAATACATAAGTGTGTGTCGATATATAAATGAACATTGATAATCGTATTATTATATAATAATAAAATATCATTTTTTATATTTAAGAAAAAAATAAGATGCATATTGGTGTTCTACATAAAAGTAAAAGCATTGATGCACATTTTAAGGACCATGTTAGAAAAATTGATTATTCAACAAAAAAATATAGCTAAAAAAACTAAAACACTTCATTAGTGTGTATGAAAATATACTTATCGCTTGTACATATCCATATTGCAACTCAACTCTTACAAAATGTAGAAATCCATAGTTAAGAAAGTAAACATAAAAAACCCGTCTGTTTCAATGGTAAAAATGCCCCAATGTGTCCTTATTGTAGCAAACCACAAAAGGGTAAAATAAAAACAAAAATCCCAAACTGAATTTCATTATCAAGGTAGATGCAAATCTTGCAACATGTCATAGGCTGACAAGTTTTAGGTTGCTCAAATATTTTAAGTGACCTACATTTTCCCTGAATGAAAGCTTATTGACCGGGATTGTGTGGTAGTGGACGTTTGAAGAGGAAAAAATTGTACTACAAGGGTAGCCAATATACTTAAGTTCCTTAACTGCTATTTAGTTCTTTTTAGGGATCCCAATTCAAGGGGAGGGGGGTGACCCTCATCTAAGATTAGACACAAGTACATCAATGGAGCAATTGGTTAGGTAGTACTATACAAATCTGAAGGTTTGGGAAAAGGGCTCTCTGTATATCCCAACAATTCATGACCTACTGACCCAAGAAATGGCTACCATGGTAGTTTGAATTTATAGTTCAATAATATTTCTTTGGGTCATAAGGGGGTTAGCTGCATATTTTTGACCAGGTGCTTTTTGGTCAATCATTTTCTTGGGAATTTTTTATGAGAGGTAATATCATTACAATTAATTTGATGCATTGTCCAAAGTAGTAGGGACTTTTCATTTAGGCCTGTCTTGTGTTTTTTTCTATGAACGAGCACTCTCCCTATGGCCTTGCCTAAATGTATGTTTTGGAGCTTATGAGATTTGAGGATGCATCAATGGGTGGAGGTGATTTTTATAACTATTTCATCAACTATTTTTACTCTTAAATTTCTTAGAGAAATGGGAGAAGACACTAGTAGTGGTGTTCCATAGTCCATATACCAAGATGGATTTATAGGGAGATCCTAATATTGTCCTACCTCCTTGTGAGCAATGGAATACACTTGATGAGTCAGGTGATTTCTATTTAGCTTGAGTTGATTTGTGTATTATATAATGGTGTTTGAATGATGTTCTTAATATGATGATATGTAAATATTGGGTTTGGGGGGTAGGAGTTGGTTAGGAATATGTTTGCAATAATGTTGAGGCATTTAGTACTGTCACAACTAATGCTTATGGATATTGAATATTTTGGGTGGTTCATAGGTTCTCATTAATAGGAGGTAGGGCCTTATGTGGTGAGATCCATAGAGGATATATTAGTAGAGACAAGATAAGAAATTAGATGCCTGTTGAACCCCAAAATTGACTCTTTTTGACAAGCTTCTTATACTCCATTCTCCCCCTTTTGACCTTCATAATTCTAATTTGGGTATCAATTTACAAGGTTTATGGCATAACAGATACATAATCATCTTCTATTTCATAAATATCATTTTTATTTATTATTTAACTCAATATTTACTTGAGCTACTAAATTACAACGATTTTGAAGTTGATGTATGATTCTGCAACTAAGTCCAAGGTTTGATAGGTTGCGAAGTTTCAACCAAAGAAAAGGGCATATGGGCAAGTGGAAATTAACCGTTAAAACGATTTGTTCCTACCTTCATAACCTAGATTGATAAGGAAGGCATCATATCATCTCAGTTAAAGCAAAAGTCAACCACTGATGAATGTGAATCAAGCGAGCGAGGAATTAATGAATGCAAATATTAGCCACATGATTTGCTTCGCTCATAGAAAATCATGCTATTTTATCTTTTAATGTTAATTTTAGTCATTGTTGATTAGCATAAGGACATAATACTCTGAAACAGTTATGCGTAGGAATTTTATAAATTTTCCACTCAACATGTGAGACACATATTTGGATATTGTTTTCAAACTTTTTTTTTTTGCAAATAAAGACGTTATTTTATTCCTCTGCTATGCGACTTAATGCATGGTTAATCATCTCGTGACGGTATTGTTTTGACACCTACTTCTCGTAGGAGGGCCCTCTCAAGATAGTAAGGTTTTATTTTATTTGCAATTAGTGTTACACTGAAATTTGTCACCATGACTATCTGCAGTTAATATGGCTCCATCAATAGTCATATTATCCTCCTTTTCAAGCCTTATACCTCTGCTCTTCATGTCAAACTTCAAAAAGAGAGAAAGTCACTTAAAAAAAATGTTTATCTCTCGGTACGTAGGTTCTCTCTACCTTTCATGCGTGTACGCATCCAAAGCTCATTGTACCTACGTACTTGTACACTCTGTAAGCCAAGGGATGGGTGCGTACCCCTGTAAAGGTCAAAAGGCACGAGTTTCATCTTAAAAAAGTTACTTGTGGTCACTTCTAG
>APFE030040565.1:36925-53768 GCA_000404065.3 Pinus taeda | reverse complement strand
GTATATTGTTATTATAATATTTCTAATAACTTATAACTTTAATTATTAAACCTTTTAACTAACTATTAACGAAAGCACCTATTAAATTATTTTATTTATATAAATGTTTTTATATATTTTAAAGGAATGGTCACCGAATATAACTATGTTATAAAAATGACTTTTTGACTTTGGTCCCAAAGTCAAAATTAGCTGTTGGTCAAGATAGCCATTGGGGGCTCTGCTCAGACTATTTAACATGCAAAGTTGGATCTGTTTCTTCAACTTGTTCTGACGATGAACCACACTGGTTGATTCGAAATGCGTCGACAAAGGTCTTTCTTCATGTGATTTACGTCGAAGTTCTTCTTACAAATGTAATGCTTTTGAAAGCTATGGGTTTGTTGTGAATATCTCAATATCGGTACACTTTTAGTTTTAAGCATTTATGTACTTGTTTTTATTTAGGTTGATTTTAGAAATTGTCCAATAAATTTTCAAAGGGTTTATTTTTGAAACACAAAATAGATATATTTTTCTTCTTTAGAGTAGAAATGTATTTGCTTTTATTTATGTTGATTTTTGAAATTGTCCACTGAAGTTTCAAAATAAGGGTTCATTTTTGAAACACAAAGTAGATATCTTTCTCTTCCTTAGAATAGAAATGTATTTGCTTTTATTTATGTTGATTTTAGAAATTGTCCAATGAAGTTTCAGAGTAATGGCTCACTTTTGAAACACAGAGTAGATATCTTTCTCTTCCTTAGAGTAGAAATGTATTTGCATTTATTTATGTTGATTTTAGAAATTGTCCAATGAAGTTTCAAAGTAAGGGTTAACTTTTGAAACACAAAGTATATATCTTTCTCTTCCTTAGAGTAGAAATGTATTAGTTAAATTCACTTCAATGTAGAATATATTTCATCATTTAGGTTTTATTATCTATATATTATTTCATTAAATTTGAAATTCGGTTAGTCTTACATTTTAATGGTGCATTGTTAATTTGATTTATTCCATAATGTTTTTTTTCCATGAAATACACTTCCTAGGGAAATCTATTAAGCACTTCCTCTCATTCCAAGGATGGAACCTAGGGTAAACCAAATTCGATAGAAATTTGGGGTTTATCAACATATGGTTCAAAGTCATTACAACAAAATATTAATTAAGAGCTCAACATGGCACTTGCAAGAATTGAGCCTCGATGGGGAGGGTAACACTCCTCATAACTACTTGAGCTAGACCCAACTAACACAATACATTCTTTATTTATGTAGAACTCTTTCTTGTAAAAATCTAGTAAGTAATCTATTGAAATTTATTTTTGCTATGCAAATTAGTGTCATAAGTCAAGGTATGTTGTGGTTTTACCCTAGGCGTACTCCTTCTTGTAGAGATGCATGTCCATTATTATAGCAAGGTTCTTTAGTTTAACTATATAAGGTTATTATCAAATCTTAAAGGAATACACATTATTCTCTTCAAACTACTTTAATCAACAAACTCATTATTAACTCTCAAAAGAGATGATCAAAGAACATGTATTTAGCCATATTTTTATGAATGAAATTAGGCATCATATGGAGAAATTAGTATTCTTATGCAATAAATTGGTGTGGCTACATATGCAATTCATAGTGTCTTGAAAATATTATGTGCCTAGGTTGATAAAAGAAAGTGTGTTCTTCACATTATATAGAATTGAATAACAATATTCTACTAAAATATCTAAGATTGACACTTTTGGCATCATTGTTGGGGACATGGAAAAACCATAGTAGTATTAATTTTTATAAGATTAGTATATGTGCCCAAAGAGACTTGAAAAGTTGGAAAATTGATATCTTAATGTTGTCCCTATCATTGTTTGGTGTTTTAATATTATGTTTTTAGTTAGAGTGCATGTATAACTCATTGTAGCAATATATTTAGTTGATTTCTTCCAAACAATCAAGATGATGGCATAGGGAAAGTGGAGAGTAGGTTGTAGGCTTCCCATCAAATTCCTCATATGACCCAATAGCACTTCACTAAGAAACTTAAAAGGGAAAAAGAATAATATGTTGCACAAAAGGTTCTTATAGAAATAATAATGGATATTGTCATAGAAATCACTAGATAAATGTCTAAGACCCAAACTTTAGAATTAAAACATTCCATCTTCTAGACTACCTTTGGGTACTTTTAAACTACTAACATGTCCAACAACCAAGAGGAACCTATTTTTTAGTTTACATTCAAGACATTGATGAAGGCTTGAAATGTTTAATATTCTCCCTTCCATTCTATCAAACTTCTAAGGACTTCCCACTGAGGACACTAACGCATTTCAATTAGAATGTGAACTCTTATGAAGAAGTTATGATTATAAGATAGAGGCACCCAAGTTCTCACTTTTTCCAATAAATCTAATATTTAATCCTTATACGATTTTATGGGATTGGATAACCAAAGTATTGAAACTTAGGAAAATAAAAAGGAGGTATTGTTTAAAAAATAACAATATTATTGTAGCAACAACAATACAAGGGATAAAATATTTCAAATGATGCAAAGGGAAGATAAATCTTTGGTGAACAAATTTGAAATATTTCAGTTTAATTATAATAGTTATCGGCACTTTAAAATTGATACAAACTCTCTTAAGTTGATATTTTTTATGGGTATTAGTGAGAAATGGGTGGAAGCTTTGAATTTGATTAGACGAGGACATATCATAATGTTCACCTATGTTAATATTCTATAAATTTGTAAAATTTATTTCAAATCGCTAATGAAAAATAATAAGGGCCCAAGATTGCTTCCCCTCAAACAATGAAATCTACATCCAACCTCACAAATATAGAGATTGGAAAGTTATGAGACATTATGAAGGTAAATATCCTAAATTCCTTGGTAATGTAATTACATAACTTGAAATTACCAAAAGAAAAGGAATACATTAGGAGGGCCTCAACCATATTTTGTCCAAAATGAATTAAGAGGTATGCTAGTTATGAGTGCCCCCTAAAAAAAACGGAAGTACATGGTACTATGTTAAAACGTGTAATATTCAATGCCCCTCATGATTTCTTTGGTTGAAAGAAGTATATCAAGGAGTGAATGTGAATAAAAAATATGTTTTCTTCATAAACCAAAGGAGACCATGGAAGTTTCACCCATCACTTCAAAGTATGCCATGTGAGCATTATTAACATTGAAATTTGTTTTGTGCTAAAAATATGAATTGTTCTCTTCCTAATTCTTATCTACCTTTAAACCCATCACAGTAGCCAATGCTGCCAACAAATATGCATCACTAGTCTTATCCTCCTTAAGGGCCAATGGTTACCTTATTAGCAATGTCCTTAATAATAAGATTGGAAGCCTTGGTAAAGCTAGAAAACCTATTGATAATCTCTTTTACCACCTCCTATGAATAATCCTAATCATTCAATTGTTAACCAACCACAACTCCTACCTAGTTTTCACCAAATCCTAATAATAATTCATGTCAATTGACATATAATAATATAGTTATTTTTCACACACTCTCATTAAAACTTAGGGATTGTAAGGAATTACATCTTCATTCAAGAACAGTCATGGACAATCTAGCACCCCTTCTAGTCCTTGAACAAGGAACTCAAGAACAGTCAAAAAATATCCCATTGATTTATAAAGTCTCACTCCAAATCATTCATTTCTATATATGATACTAATAGCTCCACACTTTGTAAAGAGACTTGAACATATAAAAATTCCTACTCAACTAGAATTTGATATTTTAGACGTATTGAAAAACTAATGTGTTAATATTTCTTTATTTCCCCTGTCTATAGTAAATTAGTTATAGAACTTTTCCTTACGAAACCATGGAAGAAGAAAAAATATCCTCAAACCATTTAGGTAGTGCGTCATCATTCCAAACTTCTACTTGGAAGGATTTTTATCTTAAATACACCAACTTGAGGAGTCATTTGGTAGATGTCCACCTCAAAAAGGTACTGACTCAAAGTGTTCTAAATTATTTAGGGGCATCAATAAACATTATGACCAGGAAGAAATGGGAAATTTAGGTCTACAAATATCATCGCAAAAACCACCAATTGTTACTGAGGAGTCATTTGGTAGATGTCCACATCAAAAAGGTATTGATTCAAAGTGTTCTAAATTATTTAGGGGCATCAATAAACATTATGACCAAGAAGCAATGGGAAATTTGGGTCTACAAATGTCATCACAAAAAAACACCAATTTGGGTCTACAAATGGTTGATACATCCATAGTCAAACCAAAAGGGATTTTCAAAGATATTAAATTTCCATGGAATCTTGGGAATATCATGCTAATTTTTTGGTGTTGCAAGAAAACTCTAATTTAAGTGGCTATCCTTTAATATTAGGTAAGCCTTTCCTAGCCACATATGGTGCTTACATCAATGGTAGTTCAAGGGATATGAAAATATCCCATGGTACCTTCATCAAAAAGATCATTTTGTACTTGCTTGCTAGATCATTCCATGAATCATAAGAACCTTTATGGGTGCATAAGGAGAATTATTTAAAAACCTATGAGACATTTATTTGTCCATTACTTACCATTGAGAAATAAATATTGACTTTAAAAGAACCTAACAAGGATGTTTCAATCTCTAATTAATGTGAAATAGTTATACTTTGGTAGTGAAAATCCAAGAGTATTCTAATGGATCTAATGAAGACGATCTAAAATAAGAGAGCCTTATCAATGCCTTAGTACCTTTTTCTAAGAAAAAATCTAATAACATAATAATGGGATTTAATTATCTAAATGATTACTTTGCTACCAAAGTTTCACACCCAAGCTTTGAAGTTGTATAACTTCCTCCATGAAAGATCAGAATATTGGTAATCAATTGTAACCCATATAGAAATAAGAGTTTATCGGACTCCTACACACCCACAATGTCATTTTTGCATGGTAATACTTAAACATGAAAGGCCTTGATCCCTGTTTTTGTATACACCACATGTCTTTAGGATGACTCTCATCATTTCTTTCCACCTAAATAAAGAAAGAATAAAACACTTAAGGACATTTTCAAGGAAGATCTACAAAAACTACTAAACACTAACTTTGTTTATCCAATCTTAGATAGTGAATGGGTTTCACCTCTATTCTTAGTTTCAAAGAAAGGGGGTGTAAATTACTACGAATTAAATAAGGTACTAGGAAATACCATTTTCCACACCCATTTATTGATCAAGTTCTAAATGCTTTATCTAGCAAGAAACATTTTTTTTTTCTTGGTGTATTTAGTGATTACAACCAAATATAGATTGCTCATAAGGATCAAGATAAAACTACATTTACTTTCCGATGGAGAACATTTTCCTATAGTGTGTTTCCTTTTGCTCTATGTAATACACCTACTATTAATACCATGTAATTTAACCTCTAGGATGGGAAGGTTTACATGCGTAACCACAGGCCTCTTTGGGTTAGAACTGGTCCTTTCTAACTGAATGGGGCTCCCTCACTCGAAACTGTCCAAATATAAAAGGAAATGAAATATAGTGACATATCACAGAGACCAACTCTGTATGGATAATTTGATTGAAATAGTGGTTGAAAACTTGAGGGGGAGGGCCACTGCATGAGATAATCATTCAGGTCCTAACATAAGACGTCATTGCATGCATGTAATTCTATTGTGACAGAGGTAAGGTAGATATGTCTCTAGGCTACAACATCTGGAAAATAATCAAATGAACTAAGAAGAAATAATAGAAAACATGATGATACTTAACCACATGTACAGAGCATTAAAATAGCATGAATTCTGCAACGTAAAATCTGATTAAATATCGGGAAGAAGGTGAGCATGGAGCACTTGACGTATAGTGTACTCCATCACAAATTTAACAGTCAAACATTTATTTATCCAGAATATTAATAGACAACTTCTTAAGGGAACATTTGTTTAACAGTTGCTTAAATATGAAAGATAAAAAGTATAACACATAAGAAGATAACAATAGCTAGAATGCATACGAGAAGAATCTTTGAAATAGATAAAGCACACATAGCACTGAAAATTAAAAACAACAAACCCAAGGCACAATAGCATTCTCTCAAAATCGAACCCTTTCTTCATATTTTTGTCTAGTTTAAACACAAAATTACATGATAAAACTTGTACCAGGTTCAATGTATCCACTCAGTGGATCAAAACTAACATAATAGGAAAATTTTGTTTTTAAAATTGGAATAAAACTAAAAGTAAAACTACAACAGCCATGTGTTTTATCTAATCTCTTCAAACTTATCATGTCTTTTGATCCACAATATCATCTAACAAAATTCAGAAAAGTCCAAACTTAACACAAAAGACAGCTAATTTCTAGAATTACGCAGTGTTTGTGCAGTGGGGTCTAGTATGACGTGGCTACATGCTGTGAGTGTCGAATTGAGCTAAGGAGGATGGTGACAATGTTGTTGAGCTCAAGTAAGGCCCCACAGGTGTCTTTTTCCACGCATGCATCTTCTAGAATATGCCTAATTAGTCATTGCATAGCAGTGCACAACAATTCACAGCAGTTGTGTAGCAGTTAGGTAGCAAAATTCAAATTTCCTATGTATGGATATTTTTCCCACTCCAACATACAAAAGTGCTTTATAATCCATCATCATTGCTTTATACCTCCAGTAAACAGTAGACTCCACCAAAATTATACCCAACATCATCAAAATATCTCTCAAGTCTTAGAGGGGCCCTTGGCTTCACAAAACTAGTTGCAAAATAGAGTAAACGAGAAAAAATTAAATCTAAGTACACATACTATATCTACCTCCTCATTTTATTGCTTGTTGAAGAATTGCTTTCTTTGTTAGGGGCTTCCTTTACCTCCTCCACTTTCTAGGGTTGTTCCTTTGCTAGCACCTGGTATGCTTTGGCCCTTTCCACTGGTTGGGATGGTACCTTTGCAGGTAGCTCAACAGACAGCAATCTGAGTTTTTTGAGTTTTTCGTGAGCCTTCATTAATTTATGCTTTGCCAGTCTCATTCCCCTCCTCATGATCATATTCCTGGTGTAGTAATTCTTTACCTGTCTATGCATGGGGAGGATTAATTTCAAAACTACATTAGCACTTTTAATGGCCTTTTGAGCTTCAAACACCCAATTGTTAGCTTCCTTGAGGATCAAGTTGATGTTCTGCTTGTATCTTTCATAATTTCCCTTTAACTAGTCTAGTTGTTGCTGGCATCCTTTAATTTATTCAAAAAGTTTCTGGTACTCCTTCCAATTATCAAAATTTGGCTTCTAAGTTGACTCAAAGGCTTCCTTGACTTGTTCTTTCCAAGTGATTGCTTCCAATCTTGTCATTGGTTTCCTATGTAGCACTCTAGGCTCCTCCATCTCTTGTACATCAATAACTTGTTTTCCCTTTTCTTACTTATGAGCTATTGTATGTTTGAGCTCTTTATTATCCTTTTTTAAGTGGGTCATATGAAGTTGTGCTTTATCAAGAGTATCATGTAGATGTGCTAGCTCGTAATCTTTATCCTTCTCTTGCACACCTTGTCTTTCAATCTACTCTTATGTTTGTACCTCTAGTAGTTGTATATCCAGTAGTTGTACCTCTAGTTCATCCACTTGCACATTTGGATGCACATATAGTTGCACATCTGGCTCATATATATGTTCTTCTGGCTCATTCACTTGCTCATCAGTTTCCTCCACTGTAACCTTTTCAAGTGTGTCTTCAGGGATCTCAATAGTTGGTGGAGGAGTCGACTCCGAGGTTGACTATTGTTTGCAAGATCTAGCCCTTAGCCTCGACCTCAGCCTAAGCTGAAATGGTGTTTCTAGCTTCTCATGTACTGGTTGAGTTTTTCCCTTCCCCTTGGTCTTGACCTTCTTCTCTTTCATTATTTATTTCAATGTTTTCTCTACCTCAGATTCCTTTTCTTGTGCTTGTGGTGCCTCTTGAGCCTATTTTATTTCTTGTGTCTTATGTGGCTCTCTTATCTTCTATGGAGACATATCTATATGTGGCAGCAGGCCCGCATTTACTAGAAACTCGTCCCATGACAAGCTTCTCTTCTCAATTTCATGTAACACCAAAAATTTAATTAGGGAGAAATGGAACAGGTTGGACTAATGTTTGTCTCACTTTGCTTGCACCCACTCTGTCATTTTCACCAAAATCTTAAGGAGGTAATAAGGTAAATTTAAACTCCTTCTACCAGTAAAATGCATGAGAAGTCTAATGTGATACTGGTAGATTGTGTTGAATTGACCTTCACATGTGAAGTATCGTTGGACAAATTTCGGGAGTTGACTGTGTTGGTTTAGAAAAAAAAAATTAGGGAAGGTGGTAGCATATTTGTTCTTAAACTGAGGCTTAACAAACTCCTTAAAATGTGTAGCATCTATTTCTCTTCCCTTAAACCAAATTTCGCCTTGTACAGGGATTCATGTGGCCTGAGAGATAGTTTCTTCAGCCACCATAAATTCAAAATCACCCAGTTTAACCTTTCCATCTTTGAAGCTTTGTGCAAACATATTGGCCAGTTGGGCATGATGCCCATGAGTCTGAATCTTCTCACAAAATTGGACACGCCCTACCTATTCAAAACCTGCTCTCACTGTTGGGTTTGAATTGACCATGTCTAAAATCCTGGGTTCAATGCAAACCACGTCCCCTCCACTGGAATTACTTCGGTTGAGTGAACTTAACATGTGATGGTTTTTAATAACAACACATTGCTCAAAGCATTGTGGCCTACTCTCGTGGCAAAGGCACTATGTAAGGGTGACAACACAAACAAATGTAGAGCTGAGTGAAAACAATGAGGAGCTACACAATGTGGTTGAGTATACAATGAAAGAAAGATAGTAGAAGGCGACAGCACAGGTAGGTGGCTTGATGACAGCTTGATGGCTATTATGAGCAGCGCCAAGGGTCACTATGTGTGTTGTTGACAAACAAAATGCAATGGTCTCTACCTATCAATGCAAGTGTTGTATATGCAATAGATATGAGCTTGCCCACTTTACACACATTCAAATACATGTGACTCAACTTACTTGACCCTACACAAACAGCGCAAACCCTAAATGCTCATTGTGACTTCCCATTCTGACTAAGACTGTATAAAAGGTTTGCACAGTGGTTATGGAGAAGGAGCAACATGTACCAAGGCTACATTTTCTTTCTAAATTATGATTTAAACAATAATGGACAACTGGGATATGATGCCTCCTACCTCAAATCACAACGAAGACCAATTCTAGCACAATGCGGACTTTACAGCGAATAGGGGATGGCTTTGTAACAGTTGTGCAAAGGGTGCGTAGCTTCAGGTTATGAAACTTGTTGACCACTCTGTGTCAATGACCCCATAGCAATACACCCCTTTTTCGCAAAAGGGATCTATCATGTTCGAGTGTTCGCGTCTTTAAGATTTCATCATCAGCCAACAATTTTGTTAAAGATGTAAACCCATTCTGAATGGTTATAATGTAAATGATCTTAGTAATACCATCATATATATAACAACCTAGGTAACCATAATATTTTTGTTATCGGGAAAAATAGTGTCCATTCAAAGCTGCTAGTCCCACTAAGGCAAGTAGTTATCTTAGAAACAAACAAACTAAAGTTACTTGCGCTTTCCTTTATGAGAAATAGATGAGAGAGAAGCAGAGAGTACCAACCTCAGTCTTCTGCTTGGCTCCTTGCTTGTTTCCTCTCCCCTTTGACAGATCTTTGCCGCTCCTTCCTCGCTTTTCCCGCTTCAAAGAACACCTGTAGAGTCAAAGTAGCATAATACCATCAAAGCATAGAGATCTATAATCATAAACAATAGAGGATCAGATATATATTGACCATACCAATGGATATATCAATTCAAGATTCAAAGACATACAAGAATATGGAGGAAAAATCAAATAGCTTTATTGATAGAAGTAGTAGAAGAGAGGATTACAACCCATTGATCTGACCCAACGCCATCCTCCCAGCATGAAAGCCCTTCTTCACCTCAAGAAAAGCTAGATCACCCAACACTATGATGTTCCACAGAGAAACCAACAGCACTTCCTTACAAGATGCAAAATTCCAGCCCCTTGGATCTTTAGGATGAGGGATTCATATATAGATGTTTGCAAGTGGGTGATTCAACTTCTGGGTTTTTTATTAGTGTCATTTTTCTGATAGATCTCAATTCCACTTGGATATTTCATGATCTCTTACTTATCCCTGGGCGAATTTAGAGAGGCAAGTGTCATAGGAGAAGTTTCTGGAAGATTCCATGATCATCCACCTTGCAAACTATCTTTTCCATTTGTCTACTCTCGCCCATCACACCCCATAGAAGGGCTTTTCAGTATGCATCGCACCCCCTGTGTGCATTAGGTGGGATACACCACACTTTGACCATGGAGTAGGTGAGATGGTCCAGTTTTGACCAGAGTAGTTTTTCGTGGAGAACTTATGGGAGATGATGTAATCAGCTAACCTGGTTCCTTTAGGGTATGAAACAACACTTTTAGGGACTTAGAAGCCCTTGGTTTATGGACATATAAGATTGGGGTTGCAGTGCCCAAATATGTCTATAGCAGTTGCCCCCTAAAGCATGAGGTCGTAAATCTTTTGATGTCGGATGAAATACTTTATCATGAGGATCCAAGGTTTTTTGAACTGGAAGGTGACCTGTAATAAGATACAATACAATACAATATCTTCATAATATTTTCATGATCTAGCTGAGGCAGGCATTCCCATGCTTAGCTTTATAAATTCATTTTCATGTACATAGGACATACAATCGTCTATGTGGCAGATTGATGATTCAGATAGAGCCGTCATCCTTTGATTAAGATGATCATCTGTTCGGCAATGATGTACATTTGATGTCTTTATTTTCCTGAATATATCGCATCTCGGATGGATGAAACTAGATCCGGGGTCTTCAAACTTGTTCAATCTTTGCCCGAAGTACAATTCGATCCATGTAAAGGATATTCTGGAGTCGAACATGGAAAGACATAGCCTGATTACCAGCCAATGATGTAAGCTGTTAACAGGCACGAGAGGAATCACCGATAATGATAATGACCCTCAAGGTACTATAGTATAATTCACATGGTGTGAATACATGAGTTGATGTCGAACACCACGTAAAATCTTTCGATCAAAGGCCATTGATGTAAACCTGTCGCCAGAAGTGAGAAACTTGCCATTGAGGCATGCAAGCTTCAAAGTACTGAAAGGCTTGTTCCTAATTCGACTTCTTGGATAATGAGTTGATGTCGACAAGAAGTGACCCGTTGTAGGAGGGCCTTAATGAATACCACATATACGACATGGAACGGAGCAAATGATTTTGCAGAGGTGAAAATGATCTTATGATACAAGGTTCAGGGTGGTGGTCATGAAAAATGGAGTGCGAAGGTATTGTAATGGATGAGGTGTTAGCTGGGTTGGTGAATTATCTGAGCGACTTCTCTTGAGCATATCGGTGACACTGGAATGGATTGGTAGTGTTAACCCCAAAATGGATGGTATGGAGGACCAATGGTGATATGACCGGTGAACGGAATAACCCAACCTAACTCAATCATGGTGATAGAGTGAAAGTGTCATGTTCAAGAGTGACCTACTACCAATGAAGTTCTTCAAGTTCTTTTCCCTTTTTCCCTAGTCATTTCTGACCAGCACCTCTTTATTTTTGTCAAGCTTGAGGAGGATAACATATGCTTGTTCTACAATTTTCCCTTCGGGCAAACCTGTCGCTATGTTTTAGCGAGCCTAGCGACAGTTAAACTCACTCTTCTCCATATGGACAAGTTTGTTGCTATTGTTTTAACGAGTTTAACGACAAAGATAACTCAGTCCTTTTCAGTTTTAGAGAGTCTGAAAAGAGACGGAAAGGAAACTCCAGTAGTCCTTTTTCGTAGTATAATCCCTTAAGTCCAAAAAAGTATAAAATAATATGAAAGGGATGACTTTTTCAATCACTTTAGCGAGCTGAAAAAGACAAGCACTCGATCTTTTTGTGTAATGATCCCTCAGGTCCAAAAATATTAAAATATAGAGGAGGAATGGAACTTCCAATCACTTTAACGAGCTAGAGAGGCCAATTGCTCGACAATATTTTCATATTTTATGAGTCTAAAAAGAGCTTAAAGGAGACTCATTTTTGAGGAATGAGTGATGTTTTCGGATAGCAACTGGTTCCAGGTAAGTTTGGAACTTTTCAATCACAGCAGTGTAAAGAAGGTAGCTAATAGAATCACTTGTTGCAGCTGTTCCTCAAAAGGGTAAACAATCAAGTGGAGGCATATGATCGACTAAAATGTGGAGGTGATGGTAAGAACACGACCAAGGCTCAAAAGCCGATAGCAATGCGATCATAAAGGTTATTTACTGAAGGTGGGTTAATTTTTTAATGAGCTTGAACTCTGGTGGAACATATGTTGATTGCTAGGTTTATTTTTTAACGAGCTTGAACTTGACAGAAACGTGCTCGTGATAATAGTCAAAGATGTTCAATTCACCATTAACACTATGTTCTCTTGACGGTCATACTGCCTATTCAATTGCTCCATCAAATTGATTAGAAATGTAAACACATGCTTGAAAAATGAGTTAAACACCAACATCTTACTTGAATTACGTGAATAGTAACATAAAAGTAGTTTTTACCTTTCATTTTTACCATTTCATTCAAATTTGGGACTATTGGAGCTCTGGAGGCATTTTCCCCCTCGATTCTCATTAGCTGATTCTAGGAGATTCGGTCGACTATTTTCGGCACTGTCTGGACCAGGTGGTAGCTAACCCTGAGCTCTTCAATTAAATTCTTTACTTTTTTTATTCTGATCATCTTTTCCTGTTTTTCTAGGCCTTAGGGGTTTGAATAATTCATTCTCTCCCATCGCACCTAGTATACATCGAAAAGTGCGATGCATACTAAGCTGGCCATTAGCCAGTCAGTATGCATCCCACCCATTACACAGCTAGGGTGTGATGGGCGCAAGGAGGAAAGTTTATGCACTACTTTTCATGGAAATTTTGCCTGTTTTTTCCCAAATCAGGATCCTAATTCTTCTCTTGTTTATTTTTCAGAGATTCATCGGATCAAAGTGGTCGTTACATGGTGTGAACATGAGCATGAAGAAGAGGATATGATTGCCTTAAATGGTACGGGTACGGTGACTGCATTGCGGAATTGTGGCTTGCTCAAATTCTTCCATATATCCAACATGAGGCAACAAATCAATTTGTTACAATATTTTCTCAATGCATGGGATCCTACCAACCAAGTGTTCCAGATTTGAGGTAAATCCATCCCTTTGATAGTTGAGGATATCTACTTCTTAACTGGTTTATCGAGGCATGGTGCCCCCCTCTCACTATCATGCTCTGCCTGTGGGGATGAATCTGTGAGGGATTATATTGGCCAGTTCTGTAGAGATGGATCTCAGCCGAGTAGGGGCGGCAAGATCAGTATTTGAGATGTCACTGATCGGTCCTTGAGGACTATCTTATTCACCTTCGCTAGATTGGCTAATAGTGTAGCTCTTCATTTGGCCAACAGGTCCTATATGCAGTATGCTCTGGAATGCCTTGAACCAAAGGTATTCAACTGGTGTGATGCAGTAATTCCGGTTATAAAAGAACAACTTTCCAAGGTGAAGAACGGAAGATACAAGAACTTTGGTTATGGTTCCATTTTGACCGCTTTTGCTTTGGAGAGGATACCACTGATGTAGCCACAATACATTTCACTCGGACTACTAGTGCCGAGGGAACCACTGATGCAGAGATGGGTTGATCTCATGGCTAGACACGCCGGTCAGTCGTAGATTTCATTCTCTAATGCCTTCTTTGAGTGGTTTGACCGTCAGGAGATGGTCTTTGCCGAGTACCCATATGTTGGGATGGATTTCTAGGGTGACCCAGATTTGGTGTTGCCGCTGGTGAGTAGTGGGGTGTTATAAGTAAAAAGATCTGACCATATCTTTGCTTATTGCTTTTATAACGTTATTGTGTATTTTACATGTTATTAAGACTAATCAAACCCATATATATGTGCAGATATTGGACCAATGCGACCAGCAGCACGCCCGAGGGCAGCAGTTGTCGTTCCAGTAGGAGAGGCTATAGCTAGGGTTGTCCTTCGCGATCTGGACATAGCAGAGATCCTTGCAGTATTGCAGGATCAGATCGAGGGTCTCACCCTTGGTATTTAGGATGTGAGGACTGATGAATTACCTCTGAGATTACAGGACCATACCACTGGCATGCTGAGTTGGTGGACTAGGCTCTTACGTATGATCGCACAGGTAGTGACTTGTTATCACCAGCACCATTAATCTAGGGTGCTTCCTTGCATTTTTGAGTTTTTGGGTCGTATGACCGATCTTGTCCTGGAAACAGAACATTTTGTAAAATATTATAAACAGTTATATATATTTTTAATTTTCGGAGCTTTATTTTGGTTAAGTTATATGATCCTAATGCAAATGTTGATTGACATGCTTTTTCTTTTATAAATGCTGCAAATGTCTATCTAACACATAATTTTCTAATGAATCAGTTAATGTGTTTAAGTTTCTGAAAATGTTTTGATATTGAATAGAATCATACTGCCTTTCCAAAATCCTGACCCTTAGGAACATACGTTAGATAGTTGGATTCCAAACGGAATAGATGCCAGTAAGTTGTTGAATGACAAGTTGTGAGTCTAGCCTGACAACAAGTGGGTGTATGCCATGTGCGATGGCATCAGTGAGAAGCTCTATTAACGCGCTATATTCAACAATTTTGTTCATTGGCTGACCAATACATACCCCTCTGAAACTCACTAACTCGCTGCTTGGATAAAAAATGGCCCAGACTACAGAAGATAGGTTTTGTGTACTACGACTAGCTCCATCGGCATATCCAACAAATGATTTCAATAGGTTCAAGATCTGCAACAAATGCAAAAGTGGATTACCTAACCAAAACGATCACTCTTGACGAAAACAAAAATGTAACAAAAGCATATAAAGAGATTACTACACTTAGTCAAGCATAGTAACGCTTAAGGTACAACCCGTTTCGGGGTTGCGATAGTGGAATCCCATCATAATCTACTAGCTTGTAGGCTCCTTTTGCTAATACTCGCTTAACAATGTAAGGCCCCATCCACAATGATTGGAACTTACCTGCTCCCAATTTATTAGATTCCTGATCATAAAGTAAGACCAAGTCACCTTCTGAGAAGACACAGGGTTTGACATTTTTGTCAAATTGTGCCTCGACTCATTTCTTATGAGCTTCATTAGCCAAGGCGGTGTCACGACGTGTTTCATCCAGTTGGATTAGTTCCAAGAAATGAGCCTCTTCCTCTAAAGTTCTAGGGAGAAGGTCGACTGTGAGCTTGAGAGATGAAATTTCACACTGAACCAATAAGACCACTTCCAGGCCATACACCAACTAAAAGGGTGTAAACTTGGTTGCATTTCTCACCGAGGTTATATACACCCATAGAGTTGAGTACAGGATTAAATTCGAATCCCGTTTGTGGGCTCCAATCATTCTCCGCAACATGCGCTTGAGGACTTCGTTGATCGCTTCAACTTGTCCATTAGCTTGCAGATAATATGGAGTAGAACTATCGTGGGACAGTCCTAATTTGGTAGTCAATTCAACCATCATGTGATTGCAAAAATTCGATCCATGATTTGTGATTATAGCTTGTGGAACACCGAACCTAGAGACTACATGATTGAAAAAGAAAAGAGCAACCGTTTCGCCGTTGTTGTTTAATGTAGGCATCGCCTCAACCCATTTTATAAAATAGTCGACAACGACTATGATATACCCATGCCCCCCGGCCAAGGTGGGGTTACATGTCATGAAATCTATGCCCCATTTGGTGAATGGCCCAACGCAACTACTGGATGCAGAGGTGCGAGTGGTAATCTAGTTTTGCGATCAAAAATTTGACACGCATGGCAATTTATTACTACTATTATACAATCTTTGAAGATAATAGGCCAAAAGTAGCCAACTTGCAAGATTTTCTGTGCTGTAGCATAGCCAGATCGATGCCCCCCACATGCGTCTGAATGACAGTCATTCAGGACTTTTTCAGCCTCCTCATGCATGAGGCACCTTCGCAGAACTGTATCAACACCACGACGGTAAAGTGTATCACCGACGATCATGTAGTATTTTTCTTGCTATCGAGTACGTCGTTGTTTCGAGCGAGAGGTATTAGGCCTAAATGTTTGGGTTTGGAGATAGACCAATATATCTCCATACCACAGATCGTTTGATGATATCAGCAACAAAGATTCATCGACGATTGATGCTTTGGATGTTGAATCGTTGGACAACGATTGTAAGTCACATAGTAACTCCGCGAATACTAGAGATTTCTTTGATTTGGATTTTACGAATTCCAGATCAAACTCTTGCAAAATGGCTATCCATTTCGAATATTTGCCCCCAGGTAACTGACGCGAAAAAATGTAAGTCATAGGGTTGCAATTTGACAAAATGGTAGTTTTGCGAAAGAGGATATAGTGTCGAAATCTCTGTACTACTTGAACTGCTGCAAGAGCCAGCTTTTCAACATAGGAGTACTTGCTTTCTGTTTCATTTAAGTTTCGACTTAAATAATAGACAGGATGTTTGATTCCATTGTCTTCTTGAACTAAAACCATTGCAATGGTCGTATCTACTACAACTAGATACAGGTTAAAGTCTTTTTGATAGTCAAGAGTGTACATTAATGATGCTTTTATTAGGGATTCCTTTAGAGCATCAAAGGAAGCTTGCACAACCTGATCCCAGTTAAAGGGCACTTCTTTTTTCAAAAGACGCATATAACC
>APFE030040565.1:0-25505 GCA_000404065.3 Pinus taeda | reverse complement strand
GCAAAACATTCTTCTACACAGAGATCTCCTTTTGAGACCTGTTTTGGTTTCACCCCAAGGTCTCCTTTGGATTTTGTCTTTGGTAAAGATGCCATAGTTGAGGGACATAGTGATGTGGACAGGGCAACTAGGTTCATTGAATAGATCCAAAAGATCCACCAGGCAGTACAGGAACAGCTGGAAAAGAGCCAAGCCAAATACAAGGTAAGGCATGACAAGCATCGGATGGAGCATAGTTTCCAAGTTGGTGACCAAGTTTGGTTGTATATTAGCAAGGACAGAATGTAAGGTGAAGGTAAAAAGCTAAAGCCTATCAGGTATGGACCCTTCAAGATACTTGAGAAGATTGGTGAGAATGCTTTTCGCCTTGATCTACCAACTTACATGCACATCTACTCTGTCATAAATGCAGACTTCTTGAGATTGTTTGAACCCTCACTAATTGAGGATCCCGAAGAGCAGAGTCAATTGCCTTCTATTGATGACCTGCTACATGAATATCTTAATGAATTGCAGGAAGACACAATTTTGGACAGGAAGGTGAGGACGACGCGCAGAGGAGATGTTGAGTACCTCAGGAATTGGCTCAAGGGTTCAAAGCCGAGCAATGCAAAGTGGATTGAGATTGGACAAGTGAGACAATTGTAACCTCACTTAGTCGATGCTTGAAAACCAACTTTTGGTGGTCCAAAAGTTTTTTTAGTGGGAAGGTCGTGATCCGAATTGGATCCATGAAGGTTATCAAAATGCCATGACTATATCAAATCAGGACAGACCTCAAAATTTATGCAAAGAGTGATTAGGAAGACCTCTGGACAGTGGCAGTTTGCAGCCAGCAAGGAACAACAAGGACCTTGGTCAAATCACGTTGACCGAGGCCCATGGAGACCATGCAGGAGGCAAAACTAGCACATGGGAAGCCCGGATCGGGAAACAGAGGCCATTTCTTAGTGCTAATCGCGCATTGTTGGGCAAAACCCCTCGAGAAGGAAAAGCCCCGAAGAACCTAGTCGCATGGGAAGCCGGGAAACCATGGGGAAAGCGCTAATGTGAAAGGCGGGTCCCGCACTCCAAACTGGTGGTATATCGGGGGTACCCTTGGGCGGTAAGTCGATTTGGCTGAAAACGAGTGATTCCATTCAGTGCACGACACGTGTCCAGCGGATGAGAGATAAAACTGCCTCTCATCGCACACTAGCGGTCGAGCAAGTCAACTACGTGAAATGAGCGAACAACATAGGATCTGGGGGCTCCAGATCTGACGGCGGAGATTGCGCCCGAAGGAGGAACTAGATTTGACAGGGGAATTAAGCCGCGACATATAAAAGTCTGAAGTCCGATTTGACCACTGAGTTGGTGAATGAATCATTTCACAACATAACCGAATTACCAAACCATCAAGAAAATAGCTGGCGCAGTTCATGAGAGGACAAGTGGCCACTTCCCTGGGAGACATTAGTGATGACGCAGAGGTAGGGAACTCCAAACGAATAGTAGCAAGGCGATCCGAAGGGGTGGAAGAGGAAGTGAACAGTCAAAGATGGATTGGCTTTAAGCCATGAATAGACAGAAAACAAAACCAGAGAAGGAAATGAAGAACCAAAAAAGGTAACAGTGAAAGAAAAGGCAGAAAAGACAGTGAATAAAGGAGCAGAAAACAGAGAGCTGAGCTGACCTAAGGCAGCATCGAGCAGATAGAAGGCTTGAGAGGTTCAAGCAATCTTTGTGAGGATCTGACGGGAATTGAGTACCACATTGGGCTCCTCCCATTAAAGGCCAGAGAGGTCAAGATTGGTAAGGAAAGAGTCTATGCACTCTAGTGGCTTAGGGAATCCAAGAACCACCCTGCCAAGCATTATCTATTTCAGGAGACTCAAATTGAGCTCCTCATTGTAAATCTCTACTTTAAAGACACAATAAAAGAAGGCCACCACTGAAATCTGGACCGGAGACGTAGCCCTAGAGAATAGGGTGAACTCCTTATTAATTTGTTGTGTTCTTGCATTTTCTTACTGTGTTCTCTTACTATTTTCCATTTTCCAGTGTCTGTGTATTTTGCAATCTGATCGATCCGTTGCCTAAGATAACATAGACACACACCAACACATGAGTCTGTAATACCTTCATTCATTAATTAATTAACTGAGGTCACTCATGAGTGATTTTCAGATCAAGAATTGCACAATTTCTTGAGGGAGCTTCTTAGCCTACAACTGGACCAAATCTAGTGAAAAAACCTATGAGGGGGATGCAACAAGTTTTGATGAACATGCTGTCATTCTGCAAGAAAATCATTTAAGCTTGTGTAGTTGACAAGGCAAGACATGTTGTTGTGAAAGGCTGGTAGGGAGGCTCCAAAACGAAGCTAAGGAAAAATTTTGGAGGGTGGTTGTAGCCACTACAATAGTATATTACATGCATAATATTCAATTTAAGGAAAAAAAAACTAAATATCTAAATATCCCAAAAAATATTAGAATACTTAATTTATATTTTAAATAATAAAAATTTCACAATTCTAGAAAAATTTTATCACCCAATTTAAATCTTAAAAAAAATAAAAATATTGATAGCTTCGAAAGAAAATGTTTGTGACACGTCAAAGTTTAAAATGGATAGATAAAACCTTCTCACATGAGTAAAGTAAAAGCACAACTCTCATCTCACTACACCAAATGAGCATCTGCTTTACACGCCCTAATCGACACACCACATCATACTATGGATATCATGATAAATTTGAATTTGTTATCATAATTCGTTGGTCAAAAGATTTTTAAACACATTATATTATAAAAGCATTAAAAATATTATTTTTGAAAGTTTATATATATGAAAGTTAAAATTAAAAAAAAAAAATATATTATCATATGAGTTTTTTATTTTTATAGACAATCTTTTCATGATTACGTTGATAATTCAACAAAAAAAAAATTATATATATTTTGTAGGTGAAAGATTTCATTCTTTTTTAAAATAAGAGTTTATAAAAGATATTGAAAATATTCAAGTTAATATTTTATGAGGGAGATTTGACGAGATCCAAAATTTCACTCTTTACAAGGGAGAGAATCATTTGAGTGCAAGGTGAGCTAAAAGTAAACATAGTAGACTAGATATATTTTCCAAAACATCTATGTAGAACTAAATATACACCATAGGGAACAAAACATATAGATATAAATAATACTAGGCAAAGTGATCCTAATCAAAACATGCAACCTGGATGGACTCCTTAGAGGCCTTACATGTTTTCTCAACTGATAGTGGAATGCCAAGATTCTCTTCGATTCTCTTCGATTCTCTTCGATTCTCTCCATCTTTTGATTCAAGTCCCTCAAATGCTGGCGAAGGTGCTATAGGGAGTGAATAACATCAGTTCGATGCTCATGTATGTCTAGAAGAGTGCGACCCTGAAGGAATTTCAACTGCCAATAAATATGGATTGTTTGCGTGTATTGGTTGAAACATTCTGTCACGTGGATGGTGTCTGGGATCCAGGTAGCCCATTATGTGAGGACCTTTGTGTTAGAGAGGGGTTGTCTTTGCATAGAACTTTCTCCTTTTGCACATGAGAGTTCCTCTTGGATATGACTTGGCATGAGTTAACAAAAGCGTGAAGCAAAGTCCTCCAGCTGGTGGAGGACATGGGTGTTGCCCATGTGACCCACTACTGGTTAGACACAATGCCCCTCAGAACTCATGCCCTCTAACAAGGAATGGTGGATAAACTTGAGCTACAAAAGAAAGAAGGTAACATCCACAGAGGACCAAGAAAGAAAAGAGGACAAGGGAGAAGCCACGTCAAGTAACGACTAATCTTGGAAGAACGTTTGCCACTGTCACCTTTCAATACAAAAAGGAAAAGGTGCCACTCAAGATAATGGGGATAATATTGCAACCACTCAGATAAGATGACCACCCAAAAGAAAAAAAAAGGGGAAATTCACAGTTTGTTGATAGCAAAATTGAAATGAGAAATGGAAAAATCCCAACAATGAAGGAGTGGGGGAGACACAACAATCACAAGGCAAGGCCCTAAACATAATGTTGTGGTAGGAGGTAGGAACAGATGACCAAATTCTAAAAAGGATGAGGGACATGGAACAAGAGGGGATATCCCTTGGAGAAATACAGAACATGGGTTGGCCACAAGAAAACCTCAAAGATCTAATCTTGAAGCAAACAACTTGCACAAGTTCTTAAAACACATTCTAAGATAGAAAATTGCAAAGAATAACTATTCATTCTGAACTGTGAGATGACACCATTGTGTGGGAATTGAAATAAATCCACTTGATTCGTATTTAGGAAGCAACGAAATGAAATATATATTTAAACAAAAAGAGAGAGCTACAACAAAATTTGAATTTCAACTCATTGATAACAAAATACTAAAAACTATTTACATGCATAATGAAAATAAACTAGCTCAGGCGATGGCAACTTATCTATGAGAAGAGATGTGGCGGCTATATGTCTTTGAACTATGTTATAATGAGGCTCGTAGGAATTTTTATTATTGATAAACAAGGGAAAACCCAAAACATCCAAAAAATTAACCTTAGGAGATGAAGCACCAAAAGTTTGTGGGCCTCGTTGGGGTTAGTTGGTACACCAACTTCCCGAGGTCGTAACTTTGGCATACAATCTTCGTTTGACGTGTACGATACCTCGCTAGAAATATCTATCCAAGGACTAGAAATTTCATCTACAAATCCTTATCATGGGATATTGGTTTTAAGGTTTTCCAAGAAAAAGTCGTTTAGGGCCTCAAAACGGCTCCGAAAATTTAGGGCCCGAAAAACTGCCAAATAGAAAAATTTGCCACAATTAAGGAAACTGAAAGAAATGGTGTTGGGGGTCTTAGTGGAATAGGTGGGTAGCCACCAATAGCCACTTGTATCAACACCAGTATGATGGAATTTTGTTCTTACAAACGCAATTTTGGAAATGAGCACAACAACCTTAACTGACTGGACCACGGGGGTTTCACCACGGGAGCAATACCACACCACGTGGCTTCATATAGGGGGATATATATTGAGGGCAGAAATGATATAATATATTGAGCATATAAATGGGGTAAATGGTTTTTATATTGGAAATTATAAAAGATGGAGCTCAAATTTAATGAAAAAATATAAAGCGTTATAAAAAATCTTAATGAAAAAATGGATACATACAATATTTAGTAAAAGTAGGGGTCGTTAAATTGGGAAGGTGTATTGGGTTCGTATTGGCAGGGGGTTAAATAATGTGATTTTTAGAGGTAGTTTCTAATTTGTAATCAAATTAAGGGTATTGTTTAGTATGTCACGAACACACGTGATATGTCATAGGTTCATTGAGTGAAGCCCATGTGGACTAGAAACCCCCCTTCCCCCCAAAATAAGAAAGGTACCTCAAACTAGCGCTTTCATGTATCTCTCTTCACCAAGATTAGTACCACAGAGAAAGACATGATGACTGTTGTGGTTAAAACATTGATGCCCATCACTTCCACACACAGAAGGCATCGAAATTACCACCAATATATGATAAACAAACCAATGCCATAACCCACCTTTTCTTGGAATGACAAGCTTTAATGGCCCTTCTCTTATCTTGATCCATAAGCATTAAAACATTTTAGAGGGTGTGTTGCCAAGCCTTCCGATCCATTGACCAAGTGGGACAATAACCCCCTCACCTTGCTCCTCACAAGTCACCCCACAAGTCACCACAACTGGGTCCATTATATGTTATATACTAGTTCAAAAAAGAGTTCTTATTATTTTTATACACTACAATTATATATCATTACTTTTTGAAGTAACCATTTAAGAGCGGGTTTGAAAAACAGATATTTAGTTGTGATTTTTTTTGCTTGTAAGAGGGAAGGAATAATTTTAATTTTATTTAACTTGCATCCACTTACTACTTGGAATTACCATTGATTCCTACCAATCATTTGTTGCAAAACTTGATCGTTAGAACATATAGTTTATTTTTATGAGATTAAATATTGCAATTTTTAAGTTTTGGGATACAATTAGATTTTTCATGATTTTTTTTATACAAAGTGAAAACACCATTTATCTTTCAAATTGAAAAGATTTTTTTTTTTTTTTATTTATTTTTTATATTAGTATTCAATTATGAGTTTTATATTCATGTGACATGTTTATTTTAAAAATTATAAAAGCCTCAATAATATTCAGTGACATTGTTTTATTTTAAAATTTAAGATTATGTGATGGATTATTTTGAATGTGTAAAAAATTTTTTTAATACATATTAAATTAATCATGGTTTCATTTCATAACATATATATTATATAGATTATTTTTATCAAATGTTAAAGGTATTCAATTCATGGGTGTCTTTTAGAATGAGACTTGAAAAAAATTACACTTTGACAAATTCAATCTTTCTTGAGAAATTATCATCTAAATGTTTACATTATATATATATATTAGTGTTATTAAAAATATATATCTTCTTTTATTTATCTTTAATTATATTTTTTTATTGCAAATATATAATTTTTGTTTATATTTATATCTAAGTATTTAGAGAAATCTAACTATATTGTGATGCAAACTTATTTTAGAACTCTCTAATAAAACTCACAAGTTCTATTCCTACTATTTGAATGCTTACAAGATGCATGAGATGTAATTATTTTTGGCATCATTGACTTTTGTCACCTATATGGACTTTGCAATGAGCAACTGGAGATTAGATGCATCATCGACCTTTCTCACCTCGATCGACCTCTTGCAAATTAGCCTCATGTCTCCTGAAGCAGTGCTTCTTGGTGGCCTTGATTTACTATAGTAGAGCAAACGTTTCTTCAAATATTTCATTTTCACTATCGGTAATAATGCATTTCCGCTTAGAAGTCACTTCACATAATGCTGAAGATGATTCCAAAAGACACTTTCTTGTGGTGGTCTCCATAAAAACATATCAATAAAATTGATCCAGATCTTTTAACTTCAAGGATGCATACATAATTGAATATAAAAGAGCATAATAGCCAAGTAACTTAACACATGAAAAAGAAGAAGAAATCATAAAGCAACCATGAGATCAAATGCACATAAATGATTTGATTATGGAGTTCACCTAATGTGGGCTATGTCTCCGGGCCCTTATCAAAGTGGGGAGACCTTCTTTCATTAAGTGGCATCAAAGAAATTAGTTACAAGAAAATTTACAAAAATGACCCTTGCATCTCCAATTTGGATGATGGCCTGAAAATGGGGACCTCGGCTAGAGAAACAAACTACACGGTTGGATTCCTAGCGTGAAAATGTACAAAATCAACTATAAACTTGTCAAATTTTGACACTGACACCTCTGGCCCTCTAAGGGAACCTTTTCAACATCTAAACTGATCCTTCTCTCATGGTTCCACCACCTTTGGCCACTCACGATTCCATAATATGTGTGAAAATTCCAACTATTGAAGGAACCCCTACTGCAACAAATTTGAATCTACTTCACCTAATTGATTTTTAAATTATATTCATCAAGTTATTCTTCTGAATACTGAAGAAAACGAATTTTGCAACCTACACTAATTAAATATTTGATCTCATGAAATAGAAAATAGTGCAAAGAACAAGATACATAGGACACACTTATTTTTGGACACAATAGACCTCAGAAAAACCCAATGCAGGAAAACCGGTGCAGCGCTGAGGGTTTATTATTATGCAGGAGAAATATCTAAATACAAATCTAGGATGCTCAGCTAGAAATACTTTATAGAGAAAATATTGGCAGAAAATCTGAGTAAGTTTTACATCACTTCACCCAGCAGAATTTCGGCTAATCCAGCACAAGACTAGCTAACCCCAACTATTTCTTCACTGGCCCTGTGTAGGCTCTGCATCAGCTTACCTTCCCTCTGCGTTAGCTCTCCCAACTGTTTAGACAATTCCTGGCAATTTCAGAAGTTCTAGATTTTGTGTGATAGGCAGCTTTTCTACTTCGTACTAGCCCTTTTGACTCTGTGTAGGGACTACGTGGACCCAGACTGGCTTAACATCATCCTTTCCCGACTATTGTGTTGTCTCTCTACAAGCTCTCTCTACCTCTCTGTCAATATTCTGCGGAAAGTCCTTCTTCTGGATTCTCACTGCCCCTCTGCTGCTGAATGATCACTTAGTTTGAATTTCTCGTCTTCCTAGCCCCAAAAATCAAACTCCAAATCAATTCTCTCTCTCTCTCTCTCTCTCTCTCTCTCTCTCTCTCTTTGTATCTCCAAATGAACCCCAAGCCTCCATTTTATACTTTTCCTATTAAGTCTTCAACGTCTAAGATTAAGTCTCTAATCAATGACTAATATTAAAACATGACTTGATCCATCTTCTAGATCATTCTTACCCATATTTTGATCAATACCCATTGATATTTTAATTTCCATAAGTTTAGACTTAGGAACCCCATTAAAAATATTAATTATTTTAGTAAAATACAATCCAGGTGGAATTTCACCAAACAGTTTTTGGGTTCTTTAGAACTCATGTGACTTAGCCTCTCCACCAATTTTCAAAGCTATAACACTTTCGATGATATGAAAAACTAACACTCCCTCTTAATGAAGAAAATTCTCTAGCAACAATGTCCACCTGCATGCTGCTCTGATTTTGAAGCACCTCCTTTTTGCACTGTTGCTGTCACCAACATTGTGTTTTTACTACTATTGTATTGTTGCCCATGACACTACCACTGCCAATACAACATTTTTACTACAGCTCCCTCTCAAATGATGCATCGGGTATGCTGCTAGCACTACCACTATTAATACTGCATCTATACTGCAACTCAGTTGCTGAGAGAAGCAACTGAAAAACATCCAAAATTAGTTGAACTTAACTGTGTTCAACATAATACAATGAATGCTGGAATCTGATTGCTATTGATTCTAACCCTCTGAGTCTTTTGTACTGCTGCTGACTCTTGCACTGTGCTAACTACACTTCTGCGAACCTTGCTCTACGGTGATTAGTCTCTAGTCCCTAGCTACTACAACTTTCCTCCAAACACTCCATTGCATCATCTGACACTAAGTCCATCTCGTTACTGCTAAATCTTAGGCTCTCGTAGCAAGGAATTTTTCCAAGTGATGGACTCCTCAAGGACCCTACCCACATGTAGTCCTCTCGACTACAACTCAATATCGCCCCATCTCCCTCCTGTAGATGCGTGGGCACTGATGGAAAACTCGTCCTCATCAATATTTACTGAAGCAACCTTAGGATCATGTTTCTCATCCTTGCCCTTTTTCTTCAAAGGACAGTGGAATGCATAGTGGCCCATCTCGCCACAACTGAAACATTTCACCTTTGAAATGTCATTCTTTCACTTCCTCTTCTGCTATCCCTTTAATGCTAGAGCTGCATTTTCCTCCTCCTCCTTCATCTTTGTGCTACTCCCACTCCTGCCACTTAGCTTGACCTTCACTAGGTCCCTCCTTAACTCCTCCTGTTGAAGAGCCGCCCACATCTCCTACCATGAAGGTAGTTTTTCTCTTCCAAATATGCTTTGGACAAAAACTTTCTATTCATCTAAGACTCCATTTAGGGTTATCCTCACCATCATGGTTGGATGAGGAGTGGACCCCACTACAGCAATCTAGTCTCTAGTGTCCTAAAGACGCTAAAGATATAGGTTTACCCCTTCTCCTTTCTGCATCAAAGTTCGTTGCAACTTTTGCTCCAGATACATCTTCTGTTGTTCGAAAGAGCCTTCATATAGAGAAGACAAGGCTTCCCACATCTCTTGGATTGTATCCTTGCCCTACAAGTGTGAGACCACATGATATTGAACTCCATCGAGAATGAGCCTCGTTTCCTTCCCTTGCATGACCTTGTATTTCTTCTTTTGATCATTGTCAACAAGAAAAAATGCAACACTATTGACGGAGGTCATGAGATCATGTTCCTCCATAACAACTATGATTCTAGTCTTCCATATGACATAGTTGGAAGCACCTTCCAACCTGTCCTGATCTCTAAGCCCATGAGATGCCATCTTACCAAACTATTGAACTAACTCCTCTAGTCACTGCTTAGCACTGCTTAGTTGCTAAGCAAGTGAGAAATTCGAACTTTCCAGCAGAAATTTCTGTGAGGAGAAAATTTACCTTCTACATGTATTCATTCTTTTCTAGAAGATTTCTGCCCCGACAGAAATTGCGCCCTCAAGCACTACATTAAGGCTCTGTGTCACTCCCTCTACCTCTGCAAACTCATGAATTGGAAATCATACCTCTCTATCATCTCACTCAGAGAGATATTTCCTCAGATATACTTTTCGACAAGGATCGCACAATCCCTTCAAGGGGATTCAAATTGCTACCAAGTGCCACTTTCAGTCTCACTGCTCATCACTGAATTTGATCTTCCCTACTTCAAAATCAATGCTTTGATACCATGTAAAAATTCAAACCACTGAAGAAACCCCTACTGCAGCAAATATGAATCTACTTCACCTACTTGATTTTTAAATTACACTCATCAAGTTATTCTTCGCAATACTAAAGTAAACTACTTTTGCAACCTACACTGATTAAATATTTGATCTCATAAAACAGAAAATAGAGAAAAGAACAAGATATATAGGACACACTTATTTTTGGACACAATAGTCCCCAGAAAAAACCAATGTGGGAAAATGGGTGCAACAACTTTGAGGGTTTATTATTATGCATGAGAAATATTTGAATACAAATATAGGATGCTCAACCAAAAATCATTTACAAAGAAAATATTGGAGGAAAATCTGAGTGAGTACCTCACTTCACTTGACAGAATTTTATCTGATCCAGCAAAAGACTGGCTAACCCCTAGTATTTTTCCACTGGCCCTACGTAGGCTTTGCGTCAACCTCTTTGCCTTCTATGTCAACTCTCCCGACTATTTCGGTAGTTCTTAACAGTTCCACATCTTCTGATAGTTCTAGATTTTGCATGACAATCATCTTTTCTGCTCTACGCTAAACCTTCTGGATTTGTGTAGGGACTACGTGGGCCTGAACTGGCCCAACATCAACCTTTTCTAGTTATTGTGCTGCCTCTCTACAAGCTCTCTTCATCTCTCTATCAGTATTCTCTGGAAATTCCTTCCAGATTCTCACTACCCCTCTACTGCTGAATGATCACTTAGCTTAAATTTCTCAGCTTCCTAGCCCCAGAAATTGAACTCCAAATCAATTCTCTCTCTCTCTCTCTTTATCTCCAAATGAACCCCAAGCCTCCATTTTCTACTTTGCCTATTGAGTCTTCAACGCCTGATATTAAGTCTCTAATCAATGATTAAGATTAAAACATGACTTGAACTACCTTCTAGATCATTCTCACCTATATTTTGATTAATACCCATTAATATTTTAATTTCCCTAAGTTTAGACTTAGGAACCCATTAAAAATATTAATTATTTTAATAAAATACAATCCGGGTGGAATTTCACCAAATAGTTTATGGGTTCTTTAGAGGTCACATGCCTTAGCCTCTTCACCAATTTTCATGGCTAGAGAACTTCTAATGCTACCAGAAAAATAGCAATCCTCCCTCCACCGGTCTCATTCAAATGGGCAAATGAAGGTTTAAATAGAAGTGATGGGCAGAGCCACCAAGGAACGATATGTGGCTTGTTTATGGCAGAGCCATTTAGGCTGGAGGTGGAAATGGTTCAAACCCCCATCGCTCCCAATATAACATATTATTGTTTGGTAGTTTTGTTTGAAGGTTGGCACAATATAGTTTTTGGGAAAAGTTCATATGGGAGGATGCCACTTGGAGCTGTGCGAGTGGCGGGCTAGCCCACCAACCTAGGCGGGTTCAACCCCCGCCGACTGCACACTTTATTTAAGTTATATCATTGTTCACTGGACCGGGCGGGCCCACCAGTGGTGGCCCACCCACCTGTTTTGTAATATATTTAACATAACCATTGTCCCGTGTGGCGGGATTGGTGGCCCGCCAACCCAAAAAGTTTTGATTTTTATATATAGAGGCCACTATATATAAATTTTCCATAAGAATTTAAGGGTTATTAGGAAAATTAAGGAGGCAATAAATTCACCCTTTCCAACCGTCATTTTTAGTGCCTCGGGACTCTGGCAATTTGTTGCCTCGTTAGTGATTGCCACTTGGCCAAGTTTGACTAGAACTTTGATGAGCCATAACTTAAGCATTTAGACACAAATTTGAGTGTCATTCACACTGTTGGAATCAAGGCAACGAGCACTATGATTTGGTCCTGGTTTAACTTTCATCTGAGGACTTTGATTTTTGAGCTAGTTTCAAGGCCACTTCAGTGTCACTATCAGTAACAATGCATTGTTTCTTAGAACTCACTTCACATGATGATGAATATTGTTCCAAAGGAAACTTTCTTGTTGTGGTCTCAATAAAAACATATCAATAAAATCCCTTTAAATTTGCAAATGACCCGCTAAAAGAACCAACCCTTTTTGGGTTTTTTTATTCAACTCTAAGATCACACCCTTAGAAATTGTAGAGAGTCCGCGACAAGCTATCCACCAAAAGAATGTTCTACCATTTGGATGTGACTGTTTTTCTTGGCTTATTTTCCAGAATTTCAAAATTTTGTTTCTGCATGTTTAATTTGAAAACGTGAAATGATAGGAAATTATCCCCGTGGGGCATACATATAGCATCATGCATGATGTACCATCACATACCCTAACGAAAAATAGACACCAAGTAGAGGCCGACGAAAAGTGGGAGTCGGATGGTGCAAGAGACTTATGGGCTGCTAGAGGCTTAACAAATCCCCATATCGAGGCAATGAAAAAGTCGCATGTTTACACTATTCATGCCTACACAACACGGCGTGGTAAAGATGGATTGGTAAAGAGGCCTTACACAACATAACAATGCCCAATGCATAATTAGAGAGTTGTGGTTTCCAAGTAACCATGTCTTTGTAATGATAAAAACTACTGAATATTTACCTGGAAAACCACACTTGCTTTTTCTTTTTGCCATCTAAGGGTTTGGTGCTTCAAACTTCCCATTAGTATGCCTTCCTACACATCATCTGCTTCATTGTTACTATTACTTGTGCTTCAAACTTCCTATCGATATGTTGCCTACACATCATCTAGTAGGTTAATATTTTTATTTATCTGTCGATTTATTATTATTAATCCAATGGCACACAACACAATCGCCACTACTTTAACATCTTCCTCCTTCATGACCTCTTACTTTCATGTATTTATAAATCACCATATGAACCAAAACTGCCTTTTTAACATCTACTAGGTGCATTTGAACTCCTTAGGCTAAGTTTAGGAAAGAATAGGCTGCAATCTGGGGTTTTTTGGTTTCGGCCTTATCAAAGTTTTCCACCTTAGGCATTTGTTACAATGTCCTTGAATCAAATAACCAAAACTTAATTTCAAAAACCCAAAAATAACATTATATTAAATCTCTAACTGTTGGCGGCTTTGTTGACCGGGAAAAGGAGGCTGATGGTTACATGTGACTAGCCACAGGCTGCCACCTCTGTGCTTGCCCCTAGTAGTCTCAGCTGTCGGTGCTCCAACGGTTCCGGCTTGCATGTGACAATTGTTGCTGCAGTTTTCTGCTACGGTCAAGTGTAACTTCGAATATATGAATATTCAAGGACGAGGTGGAACTCTTGGAGAGGATCATGCACATGGTGTTGAAAGAGGTTCCACAACCAAAGTTGCACATGGCAAAATATGCAACTGGTTTGGGAGAATAAATTGAAGATTTTGAAAATACCATCTTATCACAAAAAGAGCAGTAGTTGGTAGAGACCCCACTTGTGGGGACTACAGGTGTAGGTGGAATTGGAAAAATGAAGCTTGCCAACGAATTTTTCAACTATAAGAGACCACATTACAATGGTTATGTAGATTTTCCTATAGATTCACAGCTCATGTAATGTACTTAAACAAAAGACAAGAATCTAATTCTACTTTCAACTAGCGGAAGCTAATATATCGATGAAAACAATAATAGCAAGAGGAAGAAAATCAATGGCACATAGCAAAATAAGTTTTTCTAGGGAAAGCCATTTCTCAAAACCCCGCATATCTTTATTTATTTAATCATAAATATGATTGAAAATACAAATCTTGTTCTCACTAGAACAATTTCGCACAAGTATGCTCAACTCTCTGCTCACAAGATAGCTTAGGCCATACTTAGCCAATTTTTGCTACTCTCCAAGCCCCTATTTCCTTACGCAACTCCAGGTTGAACAACCCATATTTAATTGGTAATTCATGCTTCCATAACTGCGCAATCCAAATCTAGGTCTTGTTCCAATTTCATGCATGATATGTACAACTCGGTAAATCATACAACTAATAGTACATTGTCTTTGCACTCTAAACTCAACTGGGTCTTTCTCATAACTGACATGCATGAGTTTTCAATGAGTGAATCTTTAGTTAGTTGGAGTAGAGCATGTGGATGCGCCAGTGCACCAACTAACTCCTAACAAACAGTTAGAACTAGTTTAACTGCATATAGCTCAGTAAATTGAGTTATCTAATTACAACTCAACTAAACTCATCATGAGCCCCTAAATCTTAGGGAGAACATATACATGACTTCCGAAAGACTTCCAACTCAAATTTCCTAAGATAAATAAGTCAATTAAACTTAATTAACTATTTACAACTTGCTATGAGAATATAATTCGATTTTAATTCATATTTTAAATTTAAGGACAAATTTAAACTCGAATTTCTTATTTCCATTTTTCAACATTCCCTCTCAACAAGAAAGGGATTATCAGCTACCCCAATCTTATCTCTGTGAAACTCGAATTTACATCTTGACAATTCCTTTGTCAAAATGTCAACATATTGCTCCTCTGTGGGAGTGTACTCTAACAACATAATCTGCCTCAATACACAATCTCGAAGATGATGATATCGGATATCAATATTCTTGGACCGATCAGGAAAAACTGGATTCCCAGATATTTTGATACAACTTTGATTATCGCAGTAAATCAAGGTTGGATCCATCTCCTGACTAAATAAACTAACTAACCATGATCTTCCTCATCTAGATGGCCTCACATGTTTCCTAAATTGCAGCCATGTACTCTTCCTCTATCGAACTGAGTGCAACCGATCTCTATTTCCTATTATACTAAGAAACTACCACTGACCCAATACTGAAGATCCCTCCTGATGTGCTCTTCTTGTCGGATGCACTGCCTACCCAATCTGCATCGGTGAAGCCTTGAAGCTTCAATGCCTTTGTCTGTTTGTACAACAATGTGTATTGAGTAGTGCCCCTAAGGTATATCAACACATGATTTTTTGCCTTCCAATACAACTTGGTAGGCCTAACCATCTCTTGGCTAAGTTGGTTAACTGCATAGTGCATATATGGTTGTGTGTTCACCAAGTATATGAGTGAGCCCACAAGCTTCTTGTAAATAGTAGCTTACACTACTTCCTCCAAATTAGCATCCTCCTTCTTCTAGTTACCTTCTAGAGGAGTCTCCATAGGCTTGCTTCTCTCCATGCAGAACCTCTTGAGTATCTTGTTGGCATACTTGCCTTGAGACATAAACAACTCCCCATCACCCTGCCATACCTCCATGCCCATAAAGTAATGTATGAGCCCCGAGTCCTTCATCTCAAACTCTCTTGCAAGGTCCTCCTTGCAAGACTTAATCAACTCATCATCACCTGTCAATATTATATCATCAACATAAAGTACAATGATAAAACATTTACCTTCCACCACTATGTGGTACAAGTTTGCAACTGCTTCACTCTTCGTGAAGCCCAACCCAGTGAAGTAGCTATCTATCCTACTATACCAAGCACGAGGTGCTTGCTTCAGCCCATACAATTCTCTCTTCAGTCGACACACATGCGACTCATGGTCGAAGGTCTCAAACCTTCAGGGTTGCTCTATGTACACCTCTTCCTCTATCATGCCATTAAGGAAGGTTGTCTTTACATCCATCTGATGTATCTTCCAATACATCTGTGCTATTAGTGCCAATATATATGTGATCAGTGAGTACCTTGAAAACAGGATAAAAGGTCTCATCATAGTCAATCCCCTCTTCCTGTGAAAATCCATGGGCCACAAATATGGCCTTATGCTTCTCCACACCACCATGTGCAGCTTGCTTTACCTTTTAAATCCATCGAGAGCTCACCATTGACTTATCCTTCGATCTCAAGAACACATCCCAAACACTGTTATGAACTATCAAGTCATACTCCTCAACCATGGCATCAACCCAAATCAGTTGCTACACTTCCTCGTCAAAGGAAGATGGCTTTGTCACAACACATCCGCTCATAAGAGCCATGTATCCAGTGTACCTCTTAGGTGACCTCCTCTGTTTGCACTAAGATGTGGGTGCTCTCACATTCTCTTGTGCATTTGACAACAATCTGTCAGCCTCTCTGGTGCGCTTGCTCCCATCTCTGGAAGACTCTACCTGAGTGGATGTCTCCACTCTCGGATCCTTTGCATGTGGATTCTCCACATCAATCTAAGGATCCTCAACCTTAGGAACCAAAAGTTTCTCAACTCCATGTAGCTAAAGCTCCCTCTCGAGGGAAACATTCATGGCCTTCTGCTCATTGATTCTAACATCGTTGTGAACCACTGTCATCCTGCTAGTTGGAAACTACACCTGATAGTTTTGAGGTGTATCCGTGCACCCCACAAATATCCCCAACTCTATTGTTAGCTCAAGCTTCTTCCATACATCTTGGTCACATGGAAATATAATGACGACCCAAAAATCCTTAAGTGACCAAAATTTGGTCTCTTACCGGAGAAGTCTCCTCTGGTGTCTTCAACCCAAGTATCCGATGCAGGCTATGGTTTTGAACATAAATTTTTGTGTTGCATGCCTCAGCCCATAAGTGTAGTGGGTGGCTCTATTTATGAAACATCGCCCTCGCTTCCCCTACAAGAATTATTTTTTTCCTCTCGGTCACCCCATTCTGTTCAGGGTTATGGGGTGTCGTCAACTCCCGTTTAATCCCTTCTTTTGCACAAAAGTTCTTAAACTCATTTGAGACATACTCACCACCATTACCACTTTGTAGAGCTTTAACCTTATTGCCAGACTCTTTCTTTACCAATGCTTTAAATTCACAAAACTTTATGAAAGTTTGATCCTTCTTCTGCATGAAAAATATCCAGCATTTACAAGAAAAGTCATGAACAAATATAGCATAATACATGTGTTTAGACATGGGTGCTGTCAAGAATGGTCCACACATCTGAGTAGAATCGTTCTAGAATCACCTTTGCTCGACTGTATCTATCGTGAAAGGAAGCCTTGGTGTATTTACCCAAAGTACACCCCTTGCATGTATCAACATGCTCTAGTGTACCTCTAGGAAAATTGATAGAAATCAGCTGCAAGATTTTCAAGCCCCATGATGCAAGTGACCCAATCGCTTGTGCCACAAATCACCAACGTCTCATATCTATACCATCTCTGCTTTCATGCTCAAAGAAACACAATCCTCTACCTCCAACTTATAGATATTCTTCACTAGAATCCTTATCTTCTTTACTTGACCTGTGGCTATATGTTGAAGGAAAGCCTTTCCTTTCGAGAAAATCACATCATAGCCTCTATCCTCAAGCATGGCAACGGATATCAATTTCTTCTTCAACATGGGCACATACATAACATCCTTCAAGGTGAGAGGAGCCCCATGCTCCCTCTGAAAAGTAATTGTGCCCAATCCAATAGCACTATACCTCCTGCCATCACCCATGTTGATATGCATCTGGAGATCCTTCTTCTCTAGGTCACTGAATATATAACTCCTTATCAACAGTCATGTGGAATGAAGGTACACTGTATAAGTACCATACACTTCCCATCATTGGTGACACCATGTATGTAATGAGGGAAAATTCCAATTCTAATTGAGAGGCCAAAGCCTCACTTGCTGCTACTCCCGAAGACTTCTTCTTGAGTGGACAAGTTGTAACAAAATGTCCTAGCTCATGATAATGAAAGCACTTAACTTTCAACATGTCGTTCTTCTTATCTTCATGGAAAGAATCCAATTTGTAATGGGATGACTTCCCTTTCCCTTTCTTTTCCTTACCTTCTAAGGCACAATTTCCCTCATCTTCAGTCTTTGATGAGGAACCATCTCTTGTGTTCCTTCTAATCTCCTCCTGCATCAAATCTGACAACAGTCATTCCCAATCTAGTAGTTTCTCCCTCCCATTCACAGAGTCCTGATAGCTATTCCAACTCTTGGGAAATCCTAGGAGGGCTAAGCTCACCATATCATACTCAACAATGGTTATTCCAACACTTCCAAGCTCATCATGTCAGGTCGTAAACTTGGTCAAGTATCTTGGAATTGTCTCGTCTTTCTCCATCCTAATTTTTTGAAGCTTGTCTTTTAGTGCCAACTTCCTATGGTCTCTTTTCTTCTTGAACAAGTCAGTCAATGCTTTCCACATAGCATATGGAGTTTCCTTCCCATGGAGACTCGAGACAATGTGGTCTCGAACTCCCTCAAGGATTATCTGCCTCACCTTTGCCACACACTTCTTCCATTCAGCTAGGTTTTGTGCATCAGATGTCCCTAGCTTTGGAATGTCTTGATCAATGAATTCCTTGAGTCTATTATCCTCCAAAAATGCCTCTATATTGTCCTTCCAGGCTATATAATTCTAGCTTCCTTCCAAGGCATAGTCGAGCCTCAAACCATAAAAAGCCATCTGCTGATCCTGAAGTATGTAATGGAAATTTGAATTTCACCTGTAACCATAAACTCAAAAACTTCGAAATCTCCTCTAGTATATTGTCTTCATCTCTGATACCATGTATATTTTCCTGTATAAAACAATAATAACAAGAGGAAGAAAATCAATGGCACATAACACAATAAGTTTTTCTTGGGAAAGAAACTATTCAAAACCTTGCCTATCTGTATTGCATTAATAAAAAATATGATTGAAAATACAAACGTTGTTCTCACTAGAAAAATTCCGCACAAGTATGCTCAAATATCTGCTCAGAAGCTAGCTCGTAAATCATAGATTTGATAATACACTGTCCCTGCACTCTAGTCTCAACTGGGTCTTTCTCAGAACTGACATGCATGAGTCTCTGATGAGTGAATCTTCAGTTAGCTGGAGTAGCACCTATGGATGCACCAGTGCACCAACTAACTACCAATCCTCCACTAGTTCAACAAATGGCTAGAACTAGTTTAACTACCTATAACACAGGAAATTGAGTTATCTAATTACAACTCAAATAAACTCATCCTGGACCCGTAAAACTTAGGGAGAACATATAAATGACTTCAAACTTGAATTTCGTAAGCTAATTAAGTCAATTAAACTTAATAAACTATTTAAAAGTTGTTATGAGAATAGAATTCGATTTTAATTCACAGTTTAAATTCAAGGATAAATTTAAACTAGAATTTCTTGTTGCCATATCTCAACAAGCTACTCCTTTTTGGTGAACATTATATGTGGAGCTATCAGTTCATTAATTGGCAGGGTAGTATATTCCACCCATCCAATTTAACCAAGTACATTATCAAATGGGTAGCATATTTTCCCGCTCATTAATGAATCAATAACTCCACATTTATTGTAACTCCACATTTTGTTTTCTCTCCTTTCTAGCTAATGTCAAAGAAAAAACATCTAGGTCATGTTTACCTTCTTTGCAGAGTGAGCTCATGAAAGGTATATAAAATGAAATTAATATGTGTAAAGAAGGTATAGGACTAGTTAAAGAGTATCTCAAACCCTATCGTTCTCTCATGTGATTTCCACTGAAAGACTTTGTTTAATGTAGATGATGTCGATCAATTGGATGTGTTCTTTCCAAATAAGGATTCTCTTGATCTGAAGAGCTTTATTTTGGTTATATCTCATGGCAAGAATGTCCTTAGAAGTGTAGGAATAACAAAGCCACCAATTTATCACCTAAAGGGCCTTAATAAACCACATTCCCAAGATCTTTTTTTCTCGTTTGTGTTCTTTCAGCCACATCCATGACTAGGGTTAGAAAACCTTGTCGATAGGTTTGTAACTGGATGCAACGAATTTCCTTTATCACTGAAAGTATTTGGGTCCCTTTTATGTGGAAAAGACCAGCCTTATTGGGAAGAAATTTTTTAGTAACTTTGTATATTTCCTAATAAGAAATTGGTGAGCCTCAAAATTAGTTATAATTAATTGAATCAAGAGGAAAAGTAAATATTTTTAGATATTTTTTATTTTTGCCTAGGAGAAGACATGAATAAGTGCATAGGAATCTAGGGGGGATTGGTAGGGCTTAAAACTCTAGAAGATAGATGTATTATAGAGCTACAGGTGGACACTATGAAGAGGACATAATTGCTAGGATGTATTGAAGAGGTAGAGATGGACGATGTGAAGAGGATGAGAATGCACGATCACCTACGCGACATGGGAAGGAAAATTGTTGAGGAAGTATTAATGCCCCATCGTCTTTAGTGTTCGGTTAAGGACAACGATGATTTGTTTGAGGAGAAGTCATTATCCTCTGTAAGTGATTTAATCATCTAATATTTGATATCCATGTCCACAACTCTCAAGTTATTTTTTTTCAAATAAATAAATATGCCAGGTCATATGTCTTAATAATGACTTTAAAGAATGAATATGTAATACCAGATGTATGTAGAATTAGGATTACTACACGTTCGACCTTTAGAATAGCAAAATAAGAGGCATTATTGCGCATAAAATCAGAAATACCATTGAACAAAAATTCAAGCCAGCTGGCACTCAAACTGAGAAAATTGCAACTTCTTGAAAGTAAAGGTGAATTTTTGGAAGGCATAATAAGGAGGTGTTGATTGGAAAAAATGTTTGTCGTCAACATTAGGGGAGACCACCCTGTCGAGAACTTAGAGCAACTCCTTTTCTGTTGAAGTGGTGGTTCTGACTAGTAATGGGTCCAGTTACCCTATTATCTAATGCTAACTTAAAACTAATCTAATCTAAAATAAGATTTAATCTATTTATATCTATAATACATTAAGATACATTTCCTTTATATTGATCTTTAAAGATGTGAATTAAAATAATATATCAACACAAAGGTTTGATCAATTTGAAGGTTGATCAAACCACAATTAAATGATTTGTTTGCCTCTCTAATAGAGAACTTGATGCAAATTAAGATGTAAATGAAAAATTATTCTAAATTATGAAATCCTATATCGAAATAGGATGGGATAGCCCTCTTCTAATTTGAGAGCAAGTTAACTAAAAAAGGAGGAAGGAAATGGGAGGAAGGAATTGATATAATTCATCATATGATTTTGTATCAATTAAATGAAGTGTTTCACATTAGCTAATACAAGTGAAATCAAAACAAGCCTGCAAATGAATGAAAATAGTTATCAGTCACCACCGGAATACTTCAATGAATTAAGATTGATTCTGATCTCATTCTACCTTGTAAAGATAGCTTTAATAAATTTTCAACAATAGAATGTCAATGCCACAAAAATAGTGCATAATATCAAAGAAACATAATACTGTTTAGAATAAATATCAGAATCACTAATGAATCTCTAACAATGAGACCATAATCCTTCATTCTGAAAAAAGTATACAAGAACAAGAATCAATTAAAACCATGCCAAAGTTTTATTAGTGCAGTTCCTAGAGTAGTTCTGACTCTTAATGAAATTTCTTACAATAGTGCAAAGCCCCTTTATAAAAGAGCCATAACTTCTGTACATTCTCTATAATAAAACTCGTTGTACTCTACAATAGTGCAAAAGTACAAATCGCGTTATTACAAAGCCCCCTGTGTGTGATCACGATCTCCCCTCACAAGATTGAATACAAGGGTATTTATACAAATTTAAAGAGCTAGCAATCTTCCCCAAATCTTTCAACAAACGAATATAGAGGTTTTGTATTTCATTGAAAACATGCCCAATTTGGGAAATCGTTGAAACAAGTGTTGTTCTTTAGCCAAAGGGTTGATTTTTTGCTTACATTGTTGGCGTTTTTACTCTTTGTTAAAACAATTTTCCATTTTAGAACTACGTCATATCACATGGAAGAGAGTGATATGAAACCTCAAATCGAACTGTTACTTCCTCCTTATTGACCCTAGCTTCATCCTTGTTTCAGTCAAACAGAGCTTATTAGTTCTAATATTAAATTAATAGAAAACTAAACACACAAGCTTCCATTAAAACCAATGAAAATAGACTTTTCAGTTATTATAACAGCGACCCCATACGAAAATGATAAGTGGAAAACGTAGAGTGGCATTGGAGATTTTCTCATCACAACATTCAAAATGAGACAGCATAAAATATTTTCGATATGGGAAGCTTCGATATGGAGTGGATGCGAAATCATATTCAACTATTTTTTAAATCCATATCGGATTCGTAACCAAATCGACGATCAAAGGTTTAGTCTTATCAAAGGTGCCATTTTAAAAGTTGTGATACAGGAATAGATGCGATATTCAGTTTAGAACAATGCTAATATGCCTATCGGGTCTGGATATTGGAGATGGGATTAAATCGACAGAATGACATATCACAATATCAGTGGGCTATCATATCACAGTATCGACAATTGAAGGGAATCAGAGGTTGGAGTGCGATTAACATATCACAAGTCGGATTCAGAGTATATGATATCAGAGATCAAAGGAGGAGAAAGAAGGTATATCAGGGGAACGGATATATCAGAGTTCATATATTATAGGATATTGAAGTTCGTAGATTATAGGATATTGAAGTTCAGAGGTTGAGGATTTTAAGTGGTGACACATAACACAAACACCGATATGATATCTCCCAGATGCTAGAGTGGAGAATGATGTGGATATGGGGTCCTCCTATAATGATTATTATAATATGCCGAAATATTTTGAAAGGGCTATCACTTATGTTTTTTAGAGTTTATGTATGTTTATCATTATAAAGGGCCAATGTAATATGTATTAGAGTTTAGTTATCGGATAATTCTAAAAGAGTTTCTTTGATGTCAAGGCTCCAATATCTCCGATATAATAGCCACTTGTTTGTGAATATTCACGATGGACTTAAGCTCTGATATAAGGTTCAGATATGTTTTTTCTCTAATAAAAGTGAGTGGAGAAGGGTTATGTGATAAGTGAGTCTCAAATAAACTACAACCACTTTATCAAAAGACAAATCTGCTTTATAATCTAAAAGCCAGTTTTTTGAAAAATATAGCCACTAATAAATAATAATGAAGATCTTGGTCTCAGGGGCTATGTTTTATTCATTAATCTAATATGTTTAGAAAAACTTATTACAAAGTTTATAATCAAAATTAGATAAAATATGTAAATACAAAGCAAATTAGACTAGAAATAAAGTGATCACAGTCAAAGCCTACATGAATTGCAAAAAAGGCCCCCATGCATATTATAATAAAAGAAAATGGGGGTGTTGTGTTTTCATAACAACAATGGTGAAACACTGGGGAGAAGCAGTTATCTATGTACTAAAGATACATAACTTATTTTAAAAATGGAGTTATAATTAGATGATTTTAAATGATCAAATTTAGATATCCTAGCCATTTTGTCCCTATTATATGTTGTGAAATAAATAAATATACCATCATCATTCATGAACTTATAAAAAAATTACCCCATGAATTCAATGTTTCAGTAAATATATATGTACAACAATCATCTTAGTTGGACATCAATTTTTGAGTAAACAAGATAATCAAGAAAACATAGTATTAATTTAACTTCCATACCATAGGCAAGGCTAGTGCTACCAATAGACATTTATAGCCTCGACAAGGATGTCTTTTAACCCTTTTAAGTTCTATTGTCCCATCTTTTAGGAATAAATGCATAGTTGCAAAAGATCATCTTAAACTTATTTGAATGCCAACTGCAGATCACTTTCTTGGCTTGGTAACCAACTAAGAATGATGCCATTCACAAGATCTAACATGGTGAACAAGCCGACTCGTGATGAGACTTCTTGTCTTTCAACCTTGCGGTTGAAAGTCGTTACCTTGGCTTGGTGACCATTAATGGTAATGTCACAATGCTAGAACTTATGATCATGGTAGGTGGGTTCGTGATGAGACCTCTTATCCTTCAATTGACCGTTTTTGTTTTTTATGAACTATGTTTATTGTTAATCGCATAGAGATTACTTAATGGATGGGGTGGCATACTACTCCTTAGGGATGGAGTAAAAAGCTTTAAGGGAACTACTATTTACTTGACTAAAATTGTTCGCCAAAATAACTCATGACCTTAAGAAATTGTTGTTAAATATGTTTTACTTTCTTTAAAAATAGGGGTTAAAGATAGTTCATTAACAAATAATGGAAATGTTTAAACTCAAAGAACACAAACCAAGGACTCTACTTGGTTAAGAAAGCTGAAAATGAATATAAACGAAATCATCTTCATTGAAGTGATCCTTAGAGATTAGGTTTTGTTAAAAAATAGAGCATAAAAATTACTCCCCCGATGATTATGCCAAGCTGAAAGAGAAAACATTACTCCATTTTATTGTGAAAGAAAATGAAAAGACAATCCATCCAAGCCTAAAATGCTTATCAAATGAGAAAAGAAAAAACAATCAAGAGAATGAACCTTGAGATACATATTACAAGATAATATAGAGGATTAAGATAAAAATGAGATTATGTTAATTTTATCTTGTAGGATGATTTGTTAATAAAACTTTTTATTCCTAAGCATAGTTATTGATTTAGAGTTATTGTTGAATTCTTTGACATGGGTTTTGAACTTTTGCAAATGTTGTTTAAAGATAGTTTGTGTAGAAATTTCACCTGTAGAACAAACCGATATATGCAATGTCTTAAAGCATAATACTTGTTCTACTTCTACAAAACATTAAGCGGAAGCATAATTGAATTCATGAGCAACATCATGTAGAAACATGCATAACTGATCAAGAGAAATAATCGCACATAACACAAGATATATCCAGGGGAAAGCACCAGCATAAAACCCCAACCATGTATTATCAATCAAGTGGAAATCCTCTTCAACATACAAAAAGAATCAACTCCATAGCTATCCTGCTCTCTCTGTACTCTGATGATCTTCAATCAGAAGATGAAAATCATGGACTACCTAGGCCTCAATATATAGTCCACAAGTCCTCCAATCTCCTATAACAGATCCTTCTCCATGCAAGGAATACTTACTAGAAATATCCAAGCATCTGATAGTACACTGTCCCACATCTGATCTCAATTGTGTCTCTGATAGAACTGACATGCAACAGTTATCCATGAGTGAATCCTCAGTTATCTAAAATAATAGTTTTCACATGCATGCAATCATTAACAAACTATATTTTATTATTTTAACAACTTGTTAAAATAATCTAACTGGACTTGACTAGTTAGAACTAAGTCAACTAATTCTCTCATTATAGAACTCATACTTATTCCCTCAATCAATGGAGGAAATTAAGG
>APFE030040564.1:0-16396 GCA_000404065.3 Pinus taeda | reverse complement strand
AATTTGCTCTTTTTTCACCCACATCTTTCTGTATTAAAAGATTTCTTACCGCTGGAAATGGTACTATGACCTTGGTATGGGTTTTAAGTAAGAAAGGTATGAAATATTTGATTGCTTTGAAAACAGCGTATGCCTGTTTCTCGACGTCTGAATAGTTGAGTTCAGCACCCTGTAAATTAGAGCTAAAAAATGCGATTGGAGCTTCTGCTTTCTCTTGATTCGCTTGTGTTAGAATCGCGGCATATGATTTTTCTGAGGTGAATGTGTATAAGATAAAAGATTCTGAAAAATTTGGGGTTGCTAAAGACGGACCATTAATGATAGCTTGTTTGATCAGATTGAATGCTTCATGCTCATCTAGACCCCATTTGAAATTTGAATTCTTTTTTATCATCGTTTGCAAAGGAGAAACAATTCTTGAAAAATCTGGGACGAATCTTTTCAAAAAATTGATTTGACCAAGAAAAGATTGCATGGCCTTTTTACTGTGAGGTAGGGATATTTCGGAAATTTCTTTGATTCTATTAGGTTCAATGTGAATACCAGATTTTGATACTATGAATCCTAGAAGTTTTCCTTCACTTAATGTGAAAAAAGATTTCTTTGGGTTAAGTGAAATCCCATACCTTAAACATCGTTGAAAGATTTGTTTCAAGTCTCTGAGATGGTCGGTTCGCTTCTTGGAGTACACTGTTATATCATCCAAATAAATCACTACAGCTTTATTGACTAAACCCTTGAATGCGATGTCCACAGCTCTCTGGAATGTAGCGCCGGCATTGATCAAACCAAATGGCATCTTCCGATATGCGTATGTGCCCCATTTGGTTTGGAACGTGGTTTTTAACTGATCGTCGGGATGTACTAGCACTTGGTTGTATCCTGAAAATCCATCCAAAAAAGACATTAGTTCTGAGCCTGCTACTGCCTGTAATATCTGCTCCATAGGAGGGAGGAGAAAATTGTCTTTTTGACAGGCTTTGTTGAGATTCCGAAAATCGATGTAGATTATAGTATCTCCGCTTTTCTTTCTAACGGGTACCATATTGGAGACCCATTTGGAATGTCTGACGAGGAAAATTATTCTGGCCTTTAATAACTTATTCAGCTCAGTCTTTATTTGGTTTTCTAGATTGGGGTGGATTTTTTTGAGTTTCTGTTGGACATTTTTTTCATTGTCAATCATAGGGATAGTATGTTGGATAATGGAAGTGTCGTATGTCTTCAGCTCATCGTAATTCCAGGCGAAAACATTTTTGTATTGTCTCAACAGACGAATATATGCTAGTTTCTCTTCAGGGGCTAGGCTGTGGCCTAGATTAACGTTTTGTGGTTTATCATTGGTTCCCAGGTTTACCGATTCGTAGTTCAAAGTTGAACTGTAGAGCTTAGAATTAGTAGACCTTTTAAACCGACTTTTCAAATCGTATAAGTCTTCCAACTTAACCACCGATTTAGGTATAGCATTATCAGTGCTACTTTGTTGTATTTGTCGATCGTGGTGGTCTTCGTCAATTATTTGATTGGAGTAGGATCCTTCAAAGGTGAGGAAATTTACAATATCAAGATCGTCATTGAATACTCTCCAGTTTGTAATGTTGTCAGGGATGGACGGTCTAAAGATTAATTCTATCGAGAATCTATTTGGACTAAAATCTTCGGAGGGAGTGAGTCTAGAGGCTACGTTGGCTAGAAGGTCTGCGCTTGCGTTTTGAATTCTCGGGATTGAGAAAATATTGAATGCTATGAAATGCTCAGTCAGATCCTGTACTAGAGATTGATAGTGTTTCAGATGACTTGATAGGTAATGTATGGTGTTACGTACCTGTTTGACCACAATCTCAGAGTCTCCAAAGACTTGAAGGTACTTGACGTTCAACCCGATTGCTTTGTATAGGCCTTGCACCAAGACCTCATATTCTGCTGTATTGTTTGTGCAATCGAATTCAAGTCTGCATGTAAGCATTGTCTTGTTCCCTTCTGGACTAATCAGAACGCACCCTGCTCCTGCTCCTTCGTTAGATTTAGAGCCATCAAAATATAATTTCCAAAACAAATATGTATTTATAGGTTCTTCTACAAAATTAACACACTTTGAATTATCAGTTTGGGAAAAAATTTCGACTTGGGACAAAACTGAATTTTCTAAGTAAGGTGATGTATGAGCATTGAAATTGCCGAGGAAAGAATCTACCGAGTAATTGCTTATGATGCTACTGTTGTATGCTATTGCTTCATTTTCTCCCTCCAATTCTGTTACTATGTATTTCTGGTGTAACTCTCGTTCAACCTTTATTTGATTTGGTTTACCATTGTATGGTAACCACATGTGCGACCAGTCGGTTGAAAAGTACCCATGGAGTTTTTCGGACCAATCCCTACTAAGAATTACGCCGTAGAATTTTGGGATATCAGCTACTAGAATGTCGATAACCTGACATACCTTGGGGTTAGACGACAATCTTATGGTGACTTGATTAAGTTCACCAATCACTTCAACTTGAGATCGATCAAGCTGAACTATGCGCACTGTGGATTTTTGTGGTTGAACGTTTAACTTGGCACATATTGATCTGGGTAAAATATTTGTTGAAGCTCCAGAATCTACCAAACAATTGTGCACATTTTTATTGAAGATTTCATAAGTGAGGAGAAAAGGGGGAGTGTGAGATCTTGATCTTCCTCCAATCAAGGCGATGTCATTTGGATTGATCTTATTGGCTGTGTTGATTGGGGGTCTTCCCATGTTGTGCATAGCTACAGCTGTAGGCAAAGATGTAGTAGGTATGTCGTGTAATTCTTTCATCATTATCTTCTGTTGATGTTTCAATTTGCTCAATTCATAAAGAGTGATATTAGCCCTAGTCTTTTTCATGTCATCGATATTGTAGTCCATTTCATCCGACACTATTAGTGTTCTTGATGGAGGTGTTTGATCTGATTGGACTGGGCTAGATTGAGTCACCTTAGTGGTCGTTTTCTTTGTTGTGACTTTTTCTTTTACTGTAGGGCTCGCGCCCTTCTGCTTAGGGGTAGTTTGGGGAGGATCAAGTTGGTTTTTGCTTCATGTGCTAACCGGAAATGCTTCTTGATCTTATTCTTGTGGGAGGATGAAATCCCACATTCCTTGTAGTTCCACAACTTCTTCATCATCGGTCTGCCCTTCAGTGGTTCTTTCTTCTTCTTCCTCTTCTTTGGATTCGACATTTGAGATAGCGTTGGGTGGTTTCGCATCCATTGAAGGGCCTCTTTTAAAAGTTCTGTATGGCTTTTTTGAAGAAGTTTCTGCCACTTGTTTTTTTATGTCAATCATTTCATTGGACATGGTCTTTAATACCTTCTGCAACCCTTCTAAATCGAAAGGATCTTTTGTCTGTTTCTTCTTGGGGTCTTCCTTGAAGGTGATCTTTTTAGATTTGTGTTCTTCTATCGCAGATCTCTTCTCCAAGGCTATAACGCGTTTCTCTACTGCTATCACCTCTGTGAGGTTTTCAACTAAAGTTGTTTTATTTGCCCTATCTATGAAGACTGCTAAGTTTGATGGTAAGGCTGTGATATACCATTCACATCGTACTTCTTCACTAGGTTGGGAAGCAGTGGGGATTTTGCTGAGGATCTTATTGAATCGTAAATTGAAATCTTTGGTGGGTTCTTTAGCTTCGGCTTTAAGATTGGATAAGTCACTGATTAACGTTGCCGTTGATCTGTCATCACCAAATTTGGTGAGGAATTGATTTTGAAAGATGTCCCAACTTGTTATAGACCCGGAAGGTAATGAAAAGTACCATGACCCGGCTGTTCCTTGCATTGTATAGGGAAAAAGCCGGACAATAGCATCTTCGTTGGTAACTCCGTTGAGATTGACAGAGAGCATGAAATTGTTAATGTGCTCTTCATCTAGCATGCCTGCTTCTGGGTTGAATTTGGGTAGCCATTTCTCAGGATGGGCTGGTATTTGGCTCAGGGGTGGAGGCATTAAAACTGCTCCAAGGTTGTTCCATGGAGATTGGGCCATTTTTGAGCCGCTGGTAATTGCAAGTGTAGGGGATAATCCTTGAGGATGGGAAGATGAAGATATTATGATCTTGGATGATTGGGGAAGAGGGGTTGTGGAAGGTGGATGAGTGGTTTGGAATGAAGATGTGGGCAGTTGACTTCGCGGTGAGGGGGTTGAGATGGATGATGTAGATGAAAGAGTCTCACTGTCAGACTGCAGTGATGTTTTCCTTGCTCTCTTCCTGGTGGGAAGAGGGAATTCAGTTGGCCAGATGTCAAATTTTCCGCTCTTTAACCTGGTCAGGGGATGAGCAGGATTGTACTGCGAAGTCACGCTGCTTTGAGATTTATCAGACCTCAGTGTAAAAATGGAAAATCCCTGGAGTTTGTGAATACGAGTTTGAACTTCAGGGGGTTCAATGGTAGATTGGTCTGAAATATTGGGGTATGTAGCAGCGGTTAATATTCTACCGACTTTTGATTTTGATTTTAAACGTACTGGAGAAGTTGGGGGAGTTGATGAGGGTGATTTAATCTTAGAATGGCATTTAGATTTCGATTTAGGTGCCATTCATAGTTCAGCCCTCCTTTTAGCGCAAAATATGTTGAAGCCCCGAAAATCGGGTCGACAACAAAGGAGCTGCCAACCAAGGTCCAGACCGGGTGGGTATCCCCCTTGTTGTCGACTTGATTTTCGGGGCTTCAACAGCAGGCTGAATTCTGGTGAAGTCCTTCTTAGTCTCGGCATGATTCTTTCCATACACTTAATGCATTTCGGCCATCATGTACCCCTTCTGACCTCATATATTAGGGGGCATCTGTTATAGCACCATTTACCACTCTTGGTATATGTGATGCTTTGTTTATTGCCTAGGGCAACCCCTTCTTCCATATTTGGTTCAAATATATAAAAAACAATGTTTTATTCCCTGTATGCTACTTTTCCCTGAGCTAAAAGCATGTACACGCAGGTCAGTCAATACCCAACCCGCGTATATGTATTAAAACACTTAAAAAAAATAAATTTCCTTAATTATGGGGGGAGTTCACGGGTTTTACCTATTGATTACCTCCTATTGCCCATGGCCCAACTGTTTCCTAATTAAAAAACTAATTGGGAGAGGTATAAATAGACCTCTATGGGAAGGCCTTAAGGAGGAGAAGAATCCTTGACTAAGTCTGATGAATCCCTGTGCCTCATGCACTTCCCCAAGCTTTAGGAAACCCTTGTTTCCTTGATTATAGATATCCTTAATTTTGCTTGAGATATCATGGTGTTGGTGATGGAAGAAGATTTTTGAAGGCTGGGATACGACGAATCCAGAGGACGGTTCTGGGTGGAGCTAGAGAAAGACTCAGGTGAATTCTCTCCATGTTATTTATAGCTTACTGCAATAAAAGAAATGTTGTCTTGTTTTCGAAATTAACTATGTTTATGCATCAAATTACGTTTTAATTCATATATGAATGTCATTTTGATGTATGATTAATCATTTGTTTATATGTTATAAAGTCAATTTCATGAATATGCTTTACTTCTATACTGCTATGTATGTTCGAATTGAATGATTTTCTTGTTTGAAGAACATTGGGAGTTGGAGAGGGTCTGAACCCTGCGGGACCTACTTGAATGAAGGAAATACGGGTATGGTCACTCTTACGTAGTTTGATAATATAAGCATCTTGCCTGAGCTGTGTGAGTATTTCTTGTTGTAGTTTTCTTCTACTCTGTTGGGGTTCTAATCCAAAGTAAGGTGCTTTCACCCGAAACATATGTGTTAAATGCACTCAATGAAGTTGTTAGCCTTGTCAGATTTAGACTAGATGTGAGCCGAATTTTCCTGAGTGGCTGCAAATGGAATGGCCACATCAATGGGACATTATGGATGAAATCCTAGCCTACCTAAAAGGGGCTATGGCCCGTTGAGCTATGGAGAGATTTTTTATAGATGTGCTGGACATAGGGGAGACTTTCATCCCATGTGAGTGGATTCTTCAAGTTTAATATGCACAAAATGTGTATGATCATCTTGTTGACAATCTTTGTTTGGCCATCAGTTTGGGGATGGAAAGACGTGGACTTAGTAAGTTTTGTATCCAACATCAACGAGAGACTTAACCAAAATGAACTAAGGAATCTGTTGTCTCGATCTAAGACAATGGACCGTGGGATCCTAAAGTGTACCCACACTAGCTCAAAGAAGAGCCTCGCAGTGGCCTCTAATGTGATACTCTTCTTACAGGCCACCATGATGACCATCTTAGAGAATTTTTCAATGAACATGAAATCATAGTTGTTGCCATGCTTAGTAGAAGGAAGGCTCGACATGTAATCCATGGAGATAGGTTCCCAAGGTCGACTAGGAGTAGGCAAAGGAGTATATAGGCCTTGCTTCTTGACGATTGGTTTGGCAATGACATAGGCGGTTCATGATCTAATGTACTTCGCAACATCCTGACGCAGTTTCAACCAATAAAAATACTTCTACATTACCACCACTATTTTGTCTACTCTGAAATGTCCAATGACCTGACAGTAGTGCGCCTCCCAAATAATCTTGGCACGCTCACTTGCAGGAACACAGATTTGTCCCAGGTGGCATAACAGTGCATCCTGAAGTTGAAAATCTAGAACTTTCTTCCCTTCCAGGAGTGTCTAGTATGTTCTTCCGAATTCTAGATCACTCTGGTAATGATGAGGCCACCCTAAAGTCTCGTTCCCATAAGAGTCAAGCACAATGATCAATGCCACGACTGGTGGTCAGCTGAGTCATTCTGCAACATTATTAGTGCTTCCCTTCTTGTACTTAATGTTCAAATGGAATTGTTGCAAGTAGGTGGATCGTTTTTGATGGTGATCATTATGCAACTTCCCTTGTGTCTGTATGAATTGCAAGGGTTGGTGGCTGTGTGGAGGACCATTTCCTTCCCCATAATGTAATTCTTCCATTGACGATTGTCCTACACAATGGAATACATTTCTATGTCGTAAGTGGGATACTTTTGGATTGTGTCAGAAAGTGTCTAACTGTGGTAAGCCACTATATGTCCCTGATGAGTAAGAACTACACCAATAACATAGTCGAAGGCGTCTGTCTCAATCTTAAATGGTTGCTACAGGTCTGGTAATGTGAGCACTAGTGCAAAGTAGATACGATGCTTCAACTCGACAAACGCCTTCTCTTTGGTTTCAGACCAAAAAAACTTTGTTTTCACTCTGCCCTTGGTGACTTCACTTGATGGTCAAGTGATATGAGAGAACACCAACATGAGCCTGTGGTAGAAATTGGCAAGACTAGAAAGCTACAGAGCTCTATTAGAGTGGTTGGGCTGGCCAATCCCAAATGACTTGTATCTTGGATGGGTCCACATGCAAACCCTTCTCATCAATGATGTACCCCACATATTGAACCTCGGTCATGCAAAAGGTGCATTTCTTGAAATTGGAAGACAACTTGTGTTGTCACAGAGTTTGAAGGACCTGTCGAATATGGTGAAGGTGCTCTTCCCAAATCTAGCTGAAGATCAATATGTCATCTAAATACACCACCACAAATGCATTGGTGAATGGTCGCAATATGTCATCCATCAATCTCATGAAGGTTGCAAGGGCATTCTTTAACCTGAAATGCATGACCAACCATTCAAAAAGGCCCTCCTTGGATTTGAAGGTAGCCTTCTACAAATCGAAGGGTAGGCATTGGGTGATAACTGGACTTCAAGTCAATCTTGTTGAAATATTTGGGCCCCTTGAGTTGGTCAAGAAGGTCATCAATCCATGGGATTGGGTACCTATTCTAGACAATGATCTTATTCAACACCCGATAGTCAATACAAAGTCTCTAGGTCCTGTGCTTCTTCTGTACCAATACAATCCAGCTCCCACAGGGTGATGAGCTTGGCCTAATGTTCCCTTTATGAAACAACTCCTGAATCAACCTCTTGACCTCATGATCTGGAGAATAGATCATCGATAGATTATTCCATTAGGCAGTGGCGTGCTCGGGGTCAGATCAATAGATTTCTTGACCTAACAGTGCGGAGGTACCCCTGTAGGTGAGGCAAAAATGTCCCTGTACTCCTCCATGACCTTGTCCATCTCCTGCTGCTGTGCGAAGGAGACCTGTTTGAAAGCCATGGCTACAACCTTCTTCTTTTCCTGAGGGAAAATCATAAGGAAAAAAAATTTGCTAGTCTAGGAAATGATCTTACTGATTTGCTTTGTAGTGATCAAAGAGATGGTAGTAGGCAGGGCTACCTTCGGTACCCTGTACAACTTATTGCCCAAAATAATAATCATAGAGCGAGGTATAGACTCATATGTAGCAATTCACTTCCACAAGTATGGTTGTCCTAATAATACATCACAAACTTCAAGAGGAGAAACATCACACAATACCTCATTCGTGAAGGGCTTGATGCTATAGGGAAAGCGACACTGCTGGTTGACACAGAGATCTCGTCCTTGGTGCAGCCATCCGATGGTGTACGATTGTGGATGTGTTGTCATTGGTAGGTCCAACTACTTCACAACCTCTGCTGAAATGAGGTTATTTTGGCTCCCGCTGTCAACAATGAACTGTAGCAGAGAACCCTTTACGCACATTTATGAGTGGAATAGGTCTTCCCCATCCTCTAGATCTCCATGCTCATTCTTCTGGATCTTGGTGGTGGCAATGGTGGCACTAGGCTATGCATCAATGATCTAATCCCATTTGTCATTCCCCTTGTTGGGTTCTGAATCAAATTGGGAACATGTGTCTGAATCGAAAGCCTTCAGCTCGGCCACCAGTGACTGCTTGGGTCGAAAATCACTTGTGTTGTGAGTGGAGCTCTTATGGAACTCACACCATTTTGCCATACCCTTCTTTGTCTTGGTAGTGTTTTTCTTTGCTTGTGGCTTTGGCAGGTTGTATTGGGTTGCCTCGCCTTGGCTTTGGCCTTTTCTATATCGTTTGGGGGTGCATTTTCCTTGCTTCATATTCGTAGATCCAAAGTCTCGCTTCTTTTGTTTAAACTTCTGATCAATCTTGATTGTATATCAGCATGTCGTGCTAAGTGAGGAGATGTCCAGGAACTCCATCTCATCCTGGATGTACTTGTGTAGACAACCGCGGTACTTGAGTACCAAATTTGTCAACTCTGATACATCTTGGTCCCTTCCCTTCCATAGCGTGGTCCACTTTATGTATTTATCTCCATAGCTCCCAACAATGTAATATTGTTCCTTGATGGCATTTCGAAAAGAATATCAAGTGGGCACGACTAAAAACAGTGAGGATTCCCTCTTGTATTTTTGTTCACAGTAGGTTTCCCACGAGTCCTTGACGTGTGGGGTGGCTTTCAGAAGTGAAAAAGTAATATTTTCCTGAATGGAAAAGTCATGAACTGAAAAATTTCCTTCCAAAAAATTCAACCATTTATCTAGGGTGTCTGCATCTATCTAGCCCTCAAATATGGGAATATCAAAGTTAAATTGTACCTTAAAAGGAGTGATGCCTCTAGAGTGGGTGTTGGATGAAGATGCATTGATGCGGGTAGTTGTTAGAGGATCTGGGCAAAGTTATCCATCATCGCGTTCCTCTGTCACTCGAGAGCTTCCTTGAGCAATATTTTGAAAGGATCTCCTACTCCCTTGTATTTCTTTTCTTCCACCATGGGAGGCTGTCTGGGTTTGTGAGGCTGGTATTGCAACGGTTCAACCAGTTTGAGCCCTAACTCCTTATACCCTAACGTCGTTGGGGACATACAAAGAAAAACAGAGAAAGAGCAGACCACTCTAATACCACTGATCTGAACTTAAACATGAATGCAACAAATTACAAATATAACCATAAATATAGAGATGTAGTAGAAATAACACTTCCTTTCACTAATATCAAGATATTGAAATATGCTTAGAAACATAACGGAAATAAAATAACTTGGGCGATGGTAGCTTATCTCTAAGAAGAGATGTGGTGGCTACATGCTTCTGAATTGTGTTACAATGAGGCTCAAGGGCCTATTTATTATTGAACAATAAGAGAAAACCATAAACAACCAAAATTCTAACCTCAGAAGTGTTGAAAGTGTGGAGCATGATTGTTCAAAGGTCTTTGTTTCAGCTGGATGTATAACCCCAGGAAGTTTGTACCACCTTCCACGCGGGGGGGGGGTGGTGCGGGCTGAAACTGTGGTCCCCCCCGTGGGGGTTCGCAGGGGGGGGAGGGGCGATCCCCCTGACGGGGGTCCTGGGGCCAGCGGTCCCCCAACGGGGGTTTCGGGGGCAACGCCCCCGAAGCTAAAAACATATGTAAAATTGCTTTGTAAAAGTATAGTAATTTCTAGTCAATCTGGGCCGTTCATTAAGCAGATGATCTGACGGTAGAACTTATGTCTAGTTTAGGGTTTTTTGCCCTAGAAGGTAACCCCTCTCTTTGTATGAGGGCATTGTATTTGAGGCTGTGTAATAGATGTGTATTCTCCGAGTGAGAAACTGAGAGGTGAGACTGTGAGAGAAAACAAAGGATATTATAGCGGATTTGTTGTAGGTTGTGTCTCTTCATTTTTCTGGATAATAGAAAGGAAGGACTGGTTGTTCGGGGTGGACGTAGCCCAAATTAGGTGAACCACGTATATCTGTGTCTCTCTTGTTTTATGCGTTTTCTGTGTTTATATTTCTGCAATATTTTATGTGTTCCATTGCTCCGTAAGATATAATTTTCTAACAAGAAGATGTAACAGTAAGAGTTTGTGGGCCCCGTTGGGGTTAGTTGGGTAGCCAACTTCCCGGTGTCGTAACTTGGTCACATTATCTCCATTTGGCACATACAATACCTTGTTGGAAAGGTATCTCTGAGTACTATAGAATTTGCGATTGGCCCTTACCAATGGCAATGGGCCTGCAACATACCTCAAAAAAAACATCGTTTAGGGGGTCAAAACAACCCCGAAAGTTTAGGACTCGAAAAAATGCTAAAATTAGTAAATGCTGAAATAAACAAGGAAATAGATGAAACTTACTGGAGGTCTAGGTGGAATAGGAAAGTTGCCATCAATATCCACCTAGATCATTCTTGTATAACGATCAAATGCAAGGAAATAAATAGGAAAAAGAAAATAGAGAATATGAAGTGATTGATGAAATCATAGAAAAAGTAAAGGGGCATGAAAATCATAATGATAAGCAGCCACAACAACAAGCACAACAACCACAACAACAACATGCACCTAAAACACCTAAAAGTGGTGTTAGAAGAGCTTCTTAGATAAGTAGGCCCCCTGAATGATACTCTCTTGTATTATATTATGTATTGTTGATTGATTCTGGTGAACTGGAAAGATATGAAGAAGCAATGTAGGTAGAAACCAGGAATATGTGGGAGCAAGCCATGGAAGAAGAGATGGACTCCTTGATGCATAACCAGACTTTAGACTAAGTCAGGTTTCCTGCAGGTAAAACAACATTGCAAAATAAATGGGTTTACAAGTTTAAGGAAGAAGATGGAGGTAAATAGAGGTATAAGGCTAGACTTGCGGTGAAGGGGTTTGCACAAAAGAAAGGTATAGACTTTGATGAACAATTTTCTCTTATTGTTAAAATGACTTCAATCATAACTATTTTGATTCTAGTGGAAACATAAGATTTTCATCTTTAGTAGTTAGATGTAAAGACAAACTTTCTCCATGGGGATTTGGAGGAAGAAATAATATGCAACAGTCACAAGGGTATGAGATTAAAGGAAAGGAGAAGTTAGTGTGCAAATTGAAGAAGAGATTGTATGGCTTAAAACATACTCCAAGGTAGTGGTATCTAAAATTTAATAGGTTTATGTCTGAACAATCTTATACTAGATGTCAACGTGATTATTGTGTTTATCTTAAAAAGCAAAATGATGGAAACTATATTATATTGTTATTGTATGTAGATGACATGTTTGTTGCAGGGTCTAACATGAAGAAAATAAATGTGCTCAAAGGAAATTTGGCAAATTCATTTGCAATGAAGGATTTGGGTGTTGCAAAACAAATCCTTGGTATGAGAATAACTAGAGATAGGAAAAATTACAAATTAACATTATCTCAGAGTAAGTACATAGAAAAGGTGTTGGAAAGATTTAATATGTAGAATGCAAAACTAGTTAGTACACCTTTGGCTAGCCATTTCAAACTAAGTAAGGAGATGTGTCCCAAGACTCAGGAAGAGATTGATTATATGTGTAAAGTTCCATATGCATCAATCACTGGAAGCTTACTTTATGAAATGTTCTGCACAAGCCCTGATATTGCACATGCAGTGGGAGTTTTAAACAGGTACATGAACAATATAGGAAAAGAGCATTGGATGGTAGTAAAGTGGATTCTCAAGTATTTGATAGGTACCATAGATTAAGAATTATGCTTGGTTGTTCAAAAATTTCTCTACAAGGATATGTTGATTCAGATATGGTAGGTGATAGAGATAACATGAGGAGCACCACAAGGTATTTGTTTACTGTAGATGGAACAAATGTCAATTGGGTTTCAAAATTGCAAAACATTATTGCACTTTCAACAACGGAAGCATAGTATGTTGTTGTTACAGAGGCTAGTAAAAAAATGATTTGGTTACAAAGGTTTATGGATGAATTGGGCAAGAAGGAGGAGATGTTCAGGTTATACAGTGACATTAGAGTGCCATTCATCTTGCAAATAACTCAACTTTTCATTCCAAGACTAAACATATACAACTCAAGCACCATTTCATACGGTCAATGTTGGAAGATGGACAGTTTACGCTGGAAAAGATAAAGGCTAGCTAGAATCTTGCAGATATGTTAACAAAAGTTGTAACCAGGGAGAAATAGAGATTCTCCTAAGTTTCAATCGGTATTTAAGTATGATGGTGAAGGTGAGAAATAACCAAGTCCAAGTGGAGTCATTATCCAACAAGTGAGGCAACGATGGAGTTTATATAATCAGTCTCCAAGTGGGAGATTTTTGGGTGTGGAGCCTGATTATCTTCCTTGTTGCCCCCAAAGCTAAAAATAGATGGAAATTTGCCTTGTAAAATATTGAATTTTCATAGTCAATATGGGAAGTTCATTAGGTGGATGATATGACGGTAGAAGTTATATTAATTTAGGGTTTTTTCCCTAGAAGGAGACCCTTGGTTTATATGAGGGAATTGTATTACGGTTGTGGATTATTATTCTGAGCACGAGAGAGAGGAGGTTGTGTGAGAGCAAAGAGGAAATTACAACAGATTTGTTGTAGGTTGTATCTCTTAATTGGCTGGATAATATAAAAGGAAGGATTGGCTGTTTCTCCATGGACATAGCCCAAATTGGGTGAACCGCTTATATCTGGGCCTCCCTTGTTTTATTCATTTCTGTATTTGTGTTTTCACAATATTTTATGTATTTCATTGCTTCGTTAATTAACTTCTAACACTAAATTCCTCCAAGAATACTCTAAGTGTATGAGAGAGTATAGAGAATAGTGAGGGAACTCCAAAAATGAATTGACAAAAGGTTGTGAATTGATCCTCATAAGCCTTTTTATAAATGAGGCCTCTATTTTCTTTAATTTCCATTATTTTTCCTTCATTTTCCTCCTCACATGCAAGTTGTGACCTTTCACCTTCATTTTCTCCTAATTTCCATTATTTTCAATAATAAAATGCCAATTAATGCCTCTTTGCCTTTCCAAAGCCTTTGCCAATTTACTTAGCCATAATAAACTAGATGAACACCCACACTAGGATGTTTTTCCCAAAATTCATATTGGAATACGTGTCCCATGAACTTGGTATTATTTCTCCTTTATTAACTTTATTACATGGATTTTTAACCCAGGGCTATTACAGGATGAGTGGCCTATAGACTTGCACTACCTCTGACAATGAAAGTCCATGACGATTTCCATGTTTCATTGCTTAATAAGTATGTAAAGGATGTTGATAATGTGTTTAATTGGTATGTATTGTAGGTGGATCCAGAAGGATAATTCTAGTTAGAACCTCAATGCATATTGCAATGGAAACAACTCATGCTCTAGAATCGAGCAATCGAGCAAGTTAACGTGCAATGGATTTACTTGGGGCTTGATGAAGCCACATGGGAGATGGTTGATCAAATGTGGGTTATGTATCCTTCATTATTTTCCTGTTGGGGCAAAGTAGTTTTGGTATATGTATATATTTATGTATGGTTGTTATTGTAAATATTGTGATGAGTTGTGTTATAAAGCTCCAATAAGTGGTATGGTTGTCATGTTGGTTTTTATTTCAACAGGTTGTTCATTGTAAATAATGCATCGAGCTAAGTTATAAATCTCCATCAATAGTATATTTTGGTTTTCTAGTGGTCTTGCTGGTCATAGGTGCCATTGAACATTGAGGATGGTGTTCCCCTAAGGGGGAGGGGTCTGTAACAAAGTCGGGCTAAAAGTTCATGTAATAAAGTTAATAAAGGAAAAATAAGACCAAGGTCATGAGACATGTATTCAAAAATGAATGTTGGGCAAAAAATCCTAGTGTGTGTTCATTTGGTTTGTTATGGCTAAGGAAATTGGCAAAGGCTTGGAAAAGGCAAAGAGGTATTAACTGGCATTTTACTTATGAAAATAAAGGAAAATAGGAGAAAAGGGAGATGAAAGGTCACATAATTACATGAGGAGGAAATTGAATAAAATAAAGGCCTCAATAATAAAAAGGTATCTCAGGATCAGTTCACATTTTTTGTTGGTTTAGCTTTTTGTTAGTTCAGTTTTGGAGTTGTCTCTATTCTGTCATACTCTTGCACACTTAAAGCATTCTTGGATTATCGTAGCATTGAGGAAAGAAAGCAAAGGAAGGACAAGGGAAGCAAAGGACAAGCAAGGAAATTTGGATCAAGCAGCTTCGGTAGGAATACTTTAAGGTAATAGGTTACATATGTGATTTCCTAGCTTGTTTGTGAATGCGTAGTACATAGATGTGTGTATTGGTTCTCGTGATGTCACTGACATGGTTTTTTCCATGTGTGATAGTGGTTTTAGCCTTGCCTTTCCATTTGTGGATAGCCATGGTGTGATGGGGTTCTTTCGTTTGGTTGAGTTTTGGATTTCTAGATGGTTTTGGAATTGAGTGAGGTGGTCTCAGAGAAATTCCCAAGGGCCTAGGAATCCCTTGGCCTGTTTTGGAGAGATCATGGTAAAGCCCGAGGGTGGAGATAGGAAAATTTCTCAAGTTTTCGGTGAATAAATAAGCTTGTTTTGGGCCTAGTAATCCCTTGACCGGTTTGGCGGGGTTGCAGTAAAGCCTAGTTGTTTATGTGCTTGTTTTGGGCCCAATGATCCCTTGAATTATTTTAGTGGGATTTCAGTAAAGTTGAAGGGTGGAGTTTGTTTAATCTCTGAGAAGCCCTGGTTGTTTTTTATTTCAGTCCTACATTCATGATTTGAATATGGCATGGTGGTGATTGGTTGAAAAAAATATTTGGTTCAACTCAATCTATGGTCAGGTGGTACGTGGAAGTCCCTGACTTGGCTTGATTTTGCATATGTTAATAAGAGCTCTATTCCTCTTCTATTTTATGAGTAATCATACTTTTTATTATGTGGATTTGATGGTTATTCTATCATGGTTATTATTATGGTTATAAGCATGGTTTCATAACAGGTTCTAGTTATGGCTCTTCATATGTTTGATTTGTTGATGAATGGTTAATGAATGCATTAGCTAACAAATGTTATTGTTGATATTATGATAGGGAATTAGACCTTCTTAATTATTCTCAGATAAGTATTAGTTTAGAAATTCCCACCTGTAGATCACCTGATAATGCAATAGACTAAAGATAAATACTTTATCTACTTCTACAACCAATTTAGCGGAAGCTTAATCGAACATGAGAAACACCAATAAGAATACATATAATTGAGAATGAGAAATAAATCACACATAACATAGAAGAAATATCCTGGGGAAAGCCTCAGCCTAAAACCCCAATCTCTGTATTATCATACAAGTGGAGATATAGTCTGGATAACAAAAAGAATTAGCTCACAAGCTATCCTGCTGTCTTTGCAATCCCTCTGTTGCTCATAGATAGTAAAAGGCTTCTCACAAACCCTCTCCTCTACCATCCAAGCCTCCTATTTCTTTGTGCAATTTTCCTTGGGGTCCGGTGCAGCCACTTGTGTGAATTGGCCTCTTCACACACTCACTAACCTCTAATCTAACTGTGCAATCCTAAAGGAGATAAATCCTTCTCCATGGATGAGTTTCCTTTATAGGAAAAATCCATCCAACTGATAGTACACTGTCCCTCCTCTGATCTCAACTGGGTCTCTACCTGAACTGACATGCATGAGTTATTCATGAGAGAATATTCAGTTATCTGAAGTGCAACAGTTATATGCAAGCATGCATTAACTAACTGAACTCACATTAATT